>JAPKLX010000024.1:1697444-1729646 GCA_026898415.1 Leonotis leonurus | reverse complement strand
CTTTACATATTTATGTCTAATAAGTGATTGATATTTAAATAATATCAATCGACTTTTTAGTGTCAGATAAAATAATGAAAAAAGGGATGAGCATTTAATGCAATAGTCCTTGGTTCACGCATCGAGGCAGTGATGTGACCTTTTGGATGATCAAAATGATGGCGTACAACACAATCGAAATCGAGCGGCAAAATACTTTTCTCAGGGAGTAATCTCAACCGTAGAATAAAACGTTTTTAAATGAAATTTAAATCCGTGCGTTGATTGTTCTCCTATATATATATGTGTAGAATTAACTGCCATCATCTTTACTCGATCTCTTTTCGCAATTCTCCATTGTTGTGCTTTCAAGCTTTCTGCAACACAAAAATTACTCTCATTCACTCTCCTTCATAAACCCAAAATGTCTAACTCCGAAGCCTCAGCATCTTCATCCAAAGCTGATTCTCCCATTCCCGCATCCCAAATGCTTCATACAATTGAAAATCGTCTTTCACCCGAACCTAGAGCCATATTAGATCATCATGGATTTACACTTCTTGATGAATTGTTCGAAAAGATTCAAGCTTGCTCAGGTTGCATATCGTATTTAGAAATACATGAACTAAGTTTTAAGTTTTTCTCTGATCATATTCGTGTAGCTTGATCATATTCGTGTAGCTTGATCATATTCGTGTAGCTTGATTAATCATTTTTCTCTAGATTCTTCAAAATCTCAAAATTCAAGCATGGTTTGGATTAAAAATGTTTGATTCCTTGTTTATGATGCTTCAATGTATGTATATGCCTATCTGTCCATAACTTGACTTATTGTCATTCAGCGAGCTGTAGGTGTTTACTAAAATGCCTAAATGACAAATCACTATCTGCTTAGTTGTTTCATAATTTACTTTCAACAGCTAGCTGTTGTCTTACGTGGGACTTCTTTAACAGCTCGCTGTTCATTCCTTATTCGTTACTTAACTCCAAAATTTTGTGAATTTGTTTAGGATTTCACAAAATTATCACCAAGGAACCAAGATTTTATCTCCCTCGCCAAGTGGCATATTTTTTCTGCACCTGGATGGAAGAAGAAAATGAAGAATTCACAGTTGAGATTCGCACAGGCAAAGGAGAAATAACACGCTCTTCTGTGATTAATATGATTCTTCACACTTACAACTTGGTGGATGAAGGAGAACTGCTTGAAAGCATTACTCACAAGCAGCTTGTGGATACAGTCAATATGATCGTAGCAAAACCGATGAAATGGGACGGGAAGGCATTCAACAGGGGAATAATACTACCTGTCTATAGGCTGCTATTGGATTTTGTACAGCGAGTGTTCCTAGGACATCAAGGAACATTTGATGCTGTAACTCCAGTAAAATTGAGAATCATGACAGCTGTGCTGCTCAAACTTGACATCAACTGGAGCAGGGCGCTGTTAAGATTGATAGCTGATGAAGAAAAGCAAGTTGAAATGAAGCAGAATAAGAATGGAGAGTGTGTACACCTGCATGTCAAACGACCTCTTCGTTTGTCTACCAAAATCAGCACAATCATTGATGGCTTCTTCAATAAAGACACATGGAACAGATCAGTTGATTTTAGCCAAGATGCTATATTACCCAAATCAAAACATCAGGTGGAGATGTCTCTCGGTATAGCAGCTCAAATTTTTGGAAAAATCACAGATGAAACACTTAGAGAACAAATGATTCTTGTTGGCAAATCCAACAGTGAGTGGGAAGTTCCTGCTAAGAAAGCAAGGACAGTTGGTGAAGCTGCGGCAGCACAGGCAGCTGTTGAGCAGCAAGGGAAGAGGAAGGCAGCAGGTGAAGCAAGACCAGCTGCTGAGAAAAGGAAGAAGACAGCCAAGGCATCACCTGTGGTAATAAAGGAGAAGGAAAAGAAGAAACAAGAAAAACCAACAGCTCGTAAACTCATTGATGAGCTTGATGATACCATTTTTGATGCTGAGCCAATCACAACAATTCTACCAACACCTCCACCACCACCTGCTCAAGGAACCCATATGCCCACTGTTGCTATTCATATTGAATCCCAACAGCCCGCTGTTGACAAGGAGGAAACTCTGCGAGGAGCACACATGCTATATGAGCAGATGAAGGAGACAGCGGCAGCAGATGTTGAGGAGAAAATGCCTGGTATTTCACTCACTCCATCTACACTGGAAATGGCTAAAAGACTCCAAGTCTATCTCAACATTCGAGATAGCCCATTCTACATCTTGGAAGCCATTTTCCTCCTGTTTACACTGAGCGACCTGAAGATAGAGGAAAATAAGCTCACTGCTTATTTTGGTTTCATCGACATACCCGATGCACGCAAATTCTTCAGATCTTACGTGCTTACAAAGATGAAGGAGGAGGCAGATGTGCTTAATGTTGATATTGCCTCATTCTACAAAAATGAGCAAGATCTGTATAATATGGCTGTTGACCTTCAGTCTTTTGACTTTCAATCTGCACCTATAGCTGGAACATCATCTGCAGCAGAGAAAGATTCTACTTTACAGCTAGCTGCTAATATTGAAATAGAAAAGGAGGAAGAGGCCCAAGTGATGGAGCTAGGGAATGACAGAGTGGAAGAGACAGCTGAGGTCTCAAAGGCAGATGAAGTCCAAGTAAAGATACAGACAGCTGTGGAGAAGGTCATTCAAGAGGCAAATGAAAATTTTAATGAAGCGCACAATTCTCTATCTGCTGAGTTGAACAAAAAGATAGAGGAAATTCGAAAAATTTTTGATGAAAACAAAGCAAAGACAGTCAGCGAGCTGTCACTCTTCAAGAAAACAACAATTGATGAATCTGAGAAGAAACTGATGGCAGCTGGTGAACTCATGTGCAAAACAGTGAGAGAGGGAGTGGAAAAACAGTTTGTAGATATGGAAAAGACCACAATTCCATCGGTGATCAAGAAAGTACTCCCTGCTATGCTCAACGAACAGCTGCCTGCACAGGTCAAAGGGATACTACCTGCTCAAATCACTGCTCTCAAACTTGCGTCCAAAGATGATGCTTTGAAAATTCAACATGCCATCAAAGAAATGAAGAAGCTGAACAGCGACCTGTCTGTGAAGCAAGAATCTTTTGCCCTTGGTTCAAGTAAGAAGATGGAGGAAGCAACTGCAAATATCACTATCTGTCTTCAACACAAAGAAGACATGGAGAAGAAATACAATGAAATGAAAGAAGAGCTTGCTTCCCTCCGACTCATCATATCTAAGGATTTTGATGATGTCGAAAAGGGGGAAGGAAAAGAAGGAAAGAAAGAAAGACAGACAGTGGTTGTGAAGAAGAAGCCTGCTGCTCGATCCAAAAAGCTAAATCCCAAGCAAGCAGCAGAGGTTAAGCAAATGCAGAGAGAGAGAGAGGAGGAAAGGAAGAAGGCAGAAGAGGCAAAAGCTCTAGCTGTAAAGAAAGGAAAAGGAGTATACAGCGAAGAAACTATTACGGAGGAAATGGTGCTCGCTGGCTACAAACATGATCAAATTGAAAATGAAGAATTTCGCAAGCTGTTCGTAGCAGAAAAGGAGAAGCAGCAAGCGATGAAAGATAAGGAAGATGAAGAGGGCTCGCCTGTGGAGGAAGAAGAGCCAACCAATCCTGTGTTTAAATTCTTCGAAAAATATCAATTCAAGGATCCAGCAAATCTGACATGGCTACACTCCACAAAGGCAGCTAGATTCAATCAACTGATGAAAGAATTTGTAATTCAACATTACTATCTGCTGAATGAGGAGGAACAAGGTGGAGATGTGGATGAGCTTTTCCGAAATTTTCTTAAGCAGCACAAAAATCAAACATTCGTGGAATATCTCTTCAGACAATCTTCCATGCAAAATCATCCATTAGCTGCTCCAAAGAAAACTACACTTTTGTATCCAAGGATTGAAGGGACCACAGAGGTGGATCACACAAAGATAATTAATCACATCAATCACGCTGCTCAACAGATGGGATATCCAATTGACTTTAATGACAAAAATTACAGAATGCTATTCAATGGCATTTATGCTAGTTTTGGAGTCCCATCACAGCTAAGGAGAAGGGAGATGGTAGAAGAAAGGAGGGCACAGATGGCTGAGCTTCTAAAGAAACAATCTGCTGATCAAAGCCAACCTCCTAAATGAAGTTTTTGTACTTAACGTTTCATTCAATATTATAACAGCGAGCTGTCAATTCTAAAATATCTGTATCTGTAATAACAGAAATTGCTATGAATGAAAAGGTTGAAGTGTTTTGATTCTAAAACAACCTGATGACAATAACTCTTTGTCCAGGCAATGTTTTCACCTGTTATTTAATGCTTTATAATTTTGCATTTACTAACTGTGGTTTCAACACTTAGGAAAATTGTGAAGTGTGGTTTCGACATCATCAAAAAGGGGGAAATTGTTGGGAACCCCTCAAGTTTATATTGTTTTAATGATGTTATTCGAAACAACACTTAGTTAAAAGCTTGATTTCTAAAGACTAGTATTTAATGTCCTCTGTTAAGGAATATGCTAAATTATAAAAGAAGCAGATCGTATAGTTTTACTATCTGTATTATTCTTAAAAGCTTTCCTGGACATTTTATTATAAGTATTCTAGTTTCGCATTAAAAGATTCTTATTTAGATTTAGAATATGTTCTGTTTAAAGACAGGCCGCTGTCATACTTATTTTTGATCTACCTGTTAAGATCTTAGTTTTTAAGTAGTTTGTAAAAATGAACAGATAGACGATGAAAGCACTATCTGTTCATATTGCCTTAGAAAAGATCAATCATGAGGAAAGAAGGCAAGATAGCGTTTTCATCAGTTAGCTGTTAAATGGTAACAGCTTGACTCAGATTATTTAGACAGCTAGAAATTTTAACAGCAAAGGAAGACTACAGCGAGCTGTGTCAAGAAAAGAAAGCAGCGAGTGCTCGAGTGAAGACTTCTACAGCGAGATGTGAAGAGATCAACATATGATATTGGAACAGATAGTAGTCCACTATCTGTTCATTTTTTTATTTCACTGCTCTCCAAGAAAGGAAGACTACAGCGAGCTGTGTTCTATAAAGCAGGAAGCACAATGAATAAACAACAGTTAGTAAACAACAAAGCATCAACAGCTAGCTGTGATGAATTAGCAGCGAGCTGTGTGAAGGATCCAAGAAGGTGGAACAGCTAGTGATCCAAGAAGGTGGAACAGTGAGTAATCAAAAAGGGTAGGAACAGCGAGCTGCTCAACTCACCAAAGAACAGCGAGCTGTTCTATTCTAAAAGGAAAAAGCACATGCTCAACAAACAGCGAGAGAAAAGCTCTTCCTATCAGTTTTGGTGGACTGCCGACTTACCTAAATTAGTCATAAGTCATCCACTCAGTGTGTTGTCACATCAACGGTATGTTTTAAGGAATGATGTACAAGATTTTCAAATATCTCTGTAAAATCAATCATTACCAGTATGGCAACACATTGGGAAATTGCGTGAAAGGTGGTAACCACTCTCAACCTGGCAGCGCGTGCTTCAACAACTCTGACATGCATTTAATGCCGCCATTAATGCGTTGAAAATAGAGGCATCGTCTCCAACGGATAGTTTCTTCATTGAGGCTATAAATACCACCTTCACTTCCAGAAAGAAGAACGAGAATTCAAGCAATCAAAGCCAAAACTCTGCTCAAATATCTTCAAAGCTTTCATCGTTCTAAAAACACTCCATCTACGAATTCTCTGAGTGTTCATCTTTTGAAGATTACTTTCTGGAAATTTGTTCTTACATTATTCTAAGTTAAGGATCTAGTTTTGATCCAAAGGTTGTAATATTTTAGATTGTAGCTTTCAATCTAGAAGAAGTGTAATCACAAGTATTTATCTAGTTTTGATAAAGCTTGTGGCTCGTACTCAACGAGTAAAAAGAAAGGAGACATTAGTTGATTTCGATCTAGTTTTGATCGAGTCGTGGACGTAGGGAGGTTTATCCCGAACCACGTTAACTCTTGCGTTCTTTACTTTCTGTTTTACTTCATACTCATCTTCTTCATAATTGCACTAAACTTGTTTATCTCTAATCTATTGATTAAGAAAACGTTTTCAACATAAGAGCATTAACCACCGAATTCCGCACACAACATTAATCAAGATTAACTTGTTCAAGTTTCTCTTATTAACTGTTACTTTACACATAAGGTATACTTGAGCTAAGTTGATTCTTCTGGACACGAAGAACCTTCTTGCTAATTCAAGCCTTCTTATATTCTAAGATTGCTTAAACCTTATTGATTAAAAACAAAAACAAGAAAACCTAAAAAGTTGGAATTGGTGTATTTCCCCCCCCCCCCCATACACCAAACTAGCTCTTTCGGGACCAACAAAACTTATACTAATTAACAATCAATTAACACTAATTTAAATAACTAAACTAATTAAATAAAAAACTACTTAAATAATTAAACAATTAAACTATTTAAATAAACCTATACTAATTAACAATCAATTAACACTAATTTAATTAAACACTAAATCCACAATTATCAAACACATATTAAACACTAAATAAACTATTTAACAATTATGAAACACTAATGAACTTATTTAAACAACAATTAACAAAATAATTAATAAAATTTATCAAATAATTAAGAAAATAAAAAAAAATCAAAAAAACATACCTGGGGAGTGGAGAGGCGACGAAAGAGCGGCGGCGACGGCGGAGGGGCGGCTGTGTCCGGTGGACACGCTAGGGAAGTGGCGGCGACGGCTGGAGAGAGGCTGTGGGGGGGGGGGGGTCAGAGGCGTTGGAGATAGTTCTCCGACAGAGCAGCGGTGGGGAGGCGGCGACAGCTTCTTCCCGGCGAATAAACGACACCAAAGTCACCAATCGAGAAAAATAAAGAAAGAGGGAATGGGAAATGGAAGAAATTAACTGACCTGGGTGTTGGGAGCTTCGATTCACCGGAGGAAGCTTGGAATCGCCGGAGAAGAGGGAGGAAACGCTTATGTCGTTCTGTTTTCGCGAAATGGGATGAAACCTGATTTGAAGGGCTGGACGACGAACTTAACGACGGAAAAGTCCGTCGTCCAGTAATAAAAAAAATTAAAAAATCAAATAATTAATGTTAACGACGGACTTAACGACAGAAATAGCTAACAACGGACTGGTCCGTCGCTAGCTTTGGCGCCAACTTCCGCGCCAAAATATCAGTTGCCAGTCCATCGTTAGCCCTTTTGTGGAGATCCGTCGTCAGTCCGTCGTTAGCTGACGACGGAATATGAATCCGTCGTCAAATCCATCGCCAGTTTGATGTTTTTTTGTAGTGAAATAAAACCTAGCTTAAAATACAATACATTATCAAACTTTCCATATTAGTCTCATATTCCTTCAATTTTACTCAATTAGTCTCATATTATATGTTCTTACTGTAGAATGTATCCTAAAAGTCTTTCAAATCAGTTCTTCAAAAGCACTACACGAATCAAGCAAATGAAAACAAAAACTTGCAAACAACACTCCATTTTTTTTCTTTCCAATCCAGCCTCAAATGAAGCTTGAGCAGCAAAATGAAAATAATCGAGTCAATTGCAAAAAAGTAAACATCTTTACCTTGAAATTACCATAATTGCAACCACGGATGGGTAGCAAGAAAGTACCACCCATCTCGGATGACGACGCCACAGGGCCACCATCGCCGCCAAAAACCTTACCTCTGCTCGGAGTGTAGTTAAGTTGTTCAAGCTGTTCAGTTTTGGGGGAATTCGTCATAGCAGATGTGAGGGGTAGCGAGAAAGTACCACCCATCTCAGATGAGGACGTCACAGAGCCACCATCGCCGCCAAAAACCTCACCTCTGCTCGGAGTGTAGTAAAGTTGTTCAATCTGTTCAGGTTTGGGGGAATTCCTCATAGCAGATGTGAAGGGTGGCGATTGTAGGGCATCCAACCCAAGATTAGGTGGAATCAACACATCATCATCGCTGTGCATAGGATCTATGGACTTGAAAGTGGCCATCCACTCAGAAACCAACGATTTCTTTTTCACGTGATTGTGATGTGGCAAAATAGAAGGATTCGAAGGGTTTTCTTCGCTCTCACTTACCTTCACCCCGCTCAGAAAACTGGAGATATGCTCCATTTTTGGTGGATTCTTCATTACAGGGCTAATGCATGGTGAAATAGAGGCACCCATCCATAGATCTTCAGGATTCAAAGGGTTTTTATCATCTTCAATGACGTCTATGCTTCGAAAGGTAGCCATCCATTCACAAATACGCGATTTCTTCACCACAGGAAGATGGGGTGGCGAAATATTATCGTCACTTACTGATTTGGTGTTGAAATTAGTATAGATCTGTTCTTTTTTTTGGAGAGTTATGGTGATTCAAATACTCACCAAAAGCTTGGCTACATGAATCGAAAAAAATCCACTCAGGTTTAATGTTTTTCTTCATTACAGTTGGGAGGTGAGTGATAAACTAAGGTTTCGTAGAAATGGAGAAGAAGGCGCAAAGAGAGAGAAACAGAGGATGAGAAATGAGGTTTGATTGCTAGGGTTGGGGTGTTTAGTGGGTAATTAATTAAGTGTAACTAAAATAATTTTTACTATTAATATTTTACTATAAAAAGAAATGTATCAAAAATATTGGGACACTTTAAAATGTAAAATGTCTCATAAATGCTGAGACGGAGGGAGTAATTTTTTTGAATAATTATTAATCATGATTTTTATATTATAAAAAAAATGTAAAATAGAACACTGATCTCATTTTCATAAAATTCATTGTGATTCAACTTTTTCATGGGTTAATTTTTAGACAGAATCTCTTTTACACAAGCCGACATAAATAAATATGTATGCTTTTATATATTCTCATATATAATAATGATTATTATTGATTATTTAGAATTTTTAGATAAAAATATATTTAAATGATATATATTACCGTGCCAATAAAATTCTAGTATATTTTAATTTAAAATTATATGTTTTAAATGTGTGTAAAAAAATGGAGAGAAAATTAAAATTTAAAGTAGGCCCACTTATTATAAGATCCCTAATACATTATCCTTCCCAAAACTTAGACAGCCATTCAAAACACAAATAATGAGAAAGAAAAGAAACATGAACCAATCAAAATCCTCTCTGCTCAAGAACGATCAAACTCTTGCTTTTCTCTCTCATGAATCTGAATTTCTGAAATTGTTAGTTTCAAATTTTCCCGACTCATGGAAACCATACTCTCCCCTCACTCCTTCTGCCCTCTTCTCAAGACTCGTCCTTTTCCCTTGCATCACCATCCTAGATCAACTTGTGCCCTCAAACCAATCTCCTGCAACCTCACAAAGCAACCCATCAAAACCTCATCTTCGGACAAGCCCGCCACGTGGGTCTCGCACGTGCACCATGGTCTAGCAGCCCTCGCCATTTCCTTGGCCCTCAACTTCTCCTTGCCGGCGCTAACCTGCGCTGCGGGTGCGTCCGAATTCGATGTCCTCAACGATGGCCCACCCAAGGAATCGTACGTCGTCGATGATGCCGGCGTGCTCAGCCGCGTTACCAGGTCGGATTTGAAGAAATTGTTGTCCAGTTTGGAGTTCAGGAAAGGCTTCCACATCAACGTCGTCACTGTACGCAAGCTCACTGTAAGTAAAGCAATGTAATTATTTCTTTGATAGGAGATGATGTTATGTTTTTCAAACTGCCTTCCATTTGTTCGTGTTAATGTTTTAACCCATGTAATGTGTTTTTGGGAAATTTAATGTGTATTTATAATCTTTAATATGTAGAGTTGATGGTTCATCAAGAACAGTTGGACCAACTAAATTAGTTGATTGTGCAATGTTTTAGACCAACTAAGAAATTCTTGAATTGAGAACGAGGTAATAGTTAGGGAGATAAGTGAAGGGAGATCATTGAGCAAACAGATAAATCAGTGGTGATGCATGATGATGCAATTTCTGTTAGTACATAGGATAGGATAATGAAAGTGGAGAGTAGTGAGGTTAAATGATAGCAACTAAAGAGATCATATATATATTGCAACTTTTCTTCTTTAAAGTTGGTTATAAATGCTAGAAATGAGTGCCCCATATTATCAAATTATTTCTGACTCTTTTGTGTTCTCTACTCGAAGAGCAAAGCCGATGCATTTGAGTACGCTGACCAAGTACTGGAGAAATGGTATCCAACAGTTGAGGAGGGAAACAATAAGGGCATAGTAGTGCTGATCACCAGTCAAAAGGAAGGTGCAGTTACAGGTGGCCCAGAATTCATCAAGGCTGTCGGCGATTCTATTCTTGATAGCATCGTCTCAGATAATCTTCCAGGTATACCCTGTTTTCAATCTTTTAGCAATGTCAATATAGAATTAATCTTTAGCTAACTGAATTAAAACATCCCATGTTACAAAAACTATTGAAACGCGACTTCTCATTTTGCCATCATGCATGAAATCAAATATTTCTAACTTCTTAGAGGAGGTTTGGTCCAACATATCACTAGATGGATTGTGTTGATCGACATAATATCCAATATGTATACCTAGCAGGTCTTAGTTTCTTACTGTCATTGGGTAATTTTTTGGTTGATATGGTATCCAAGACTCGATATCTTGATGTATATTACTGTCGTTGGGTAATCTTTTTGTTGTGTTGCTACGCTTTTCAAGTGTTTTGTGATACTATCCTACAGTATCTGAGCAGCATTTACTGGATTATGTTATGCAGTACTAGCTACAGATGAAAAATATAATGAAGCGGTTTTTAGTTCTGCTTCACGTTTAGTGGCGGCCATTGATGGCCTTCCCGATCCTGGTGGTCCAATGGCTAAAGACAACAAGAGAGAATCGAACTTCAAAACAAGGGAGGAGACGGATGAGAAACGGGGTCAATTCACTCTCGTGGTCGGAGGCTTATTAGTAATTGCTTTTGTTGTTCCTATGGCGCAATACTATGCATATGTGTCTAGGAAATGAGGTCTTGACTGGTATTTTTCTTTCCAATTTCCCATCAGAATTGAGTGAATGTATAAATGATGTACAAATGTTTATAAGGAGTAGTTGATTCGTATAGAAATGAGTCAACAAATGGAAATTTCTTCATATCAATTCTTTGTACGGGTGAAAACGGATCGGATGCGGACAAATAGTGCTTATCCCGTATTTTGATACATATTTTTTTCTCGAATTCGCAGTCGGATAAGGGAAAGCCAGATTCGGATATGGATACGGAAGGGATATGGATACGGAAGGGATATGGTACGGATCCTGGTCGGATTCGAATAAATATAATCGGATAATATATTTCATACAAAAACTGTTGACACGATATTTCATAGAATAATTAATACAAATTATAACAATTGTATCTATTAAAAAAATAAATGGTTAATTGTCTGTAAATTCATAAACTTTTTGTGATTTTGATTTTTTCCCATGACATTTTATTTTGATAAATTAATCCATGAACTTGATGTTCCTTTTGATTTTTGTCATGAAATTAAATTAGTTCCAAATTAAAGTTATGTCGCAATTTAAGTTCCAACGTGACAATATTGGAGAACAAGTTGAATAAATTAGAAAAGAGATGAAATACATAATATCTCCAATTATAATAGAAGATAGATTGAAAACGAGAGAGATATACAGAATAAGGAGGAAAGCGAGAAATCGAGGTAAATAGATTAAGGATTGCGAGAAATGACCATGCATTTTTAATAAAACAATATCGTTACACATTTTATGAAATGATAGTGTTTTGAATTATAACACACATGTATTTTTTTTTATATAATTAATTAAAATACAACATCAATTTTGTAACATCATGAAAAAAATCAAAAGAAATACTGAATTTATGGATTAATTTGCCGAAATAAAAAGTCATGGGAAAAAACGAAAATGATAAAAGTTTTTGAATTTACATGCAATTAACCAAAAAATAAACCCCGCTCTTTTGTTATATTACTATTTTTTTATACTTAATATGTAAGTTACGATTAAATTATTAAATTATTAATATAATAAATTAAATATATCTAAGAGTGCGACTTAGACTATATTAAAACTTGAGAAATTAAACTTTCCACACATTCATAATTTAATAAAACAAATTTTAAAATAACATTTAGCAAGTAAATTAAAAGTGGATTGTAACATATATATATATAATATAAATAAAGTATATTTAAAAATTCGGATATCCAAATTTGTTATGCGGATAATATCCGACAAAATATGAAAAATTTCGGATACAGACGAATATTATATAATCCGAATCGAATCCCGGATCAAAATTTAAATTTTTAGATTTGGATCCGAATTCGACCGGATACTAATTTTTCATCAGATCTCGTTCGGATACGACTTCGGATTGGGCAGATAATATCCGCTCAAATTTCACCCCTAATTCTGTCTCCTTTTGTTGATTCTGTTGCATAGTTTAGCTTTTAATTTGATCCACTTTAATGTTATAAAATCTAGTCACCTCTTTGACAATGAAACACACTCAGATTCTGGAGTGTTACTGAAGATTCATTATTGGAAAAAGACAAGATTTTATTAGGAAATCACACAAGAAATAATAACTTTTACGAGACCATTAGTCCAAATACTAACTAAATTAGGTGTTACAATTCTAATCGATTGGACTTATTGTGTTGGTTCTTTTGAATAATATAACTGGAAATATCTTTCTAGTGTGACTTGCTGAAACACAAAAATTATTTCATTTTCTTTATCTTTCTAACAAGAAATGATTTGAATACCGATTTTTTGTTCAACATTGAGTTGAGGATTGCCCTATTTTCTAAAACAAAATATGTACTATAAATAAATAAACTAAATAATACACTAAATAGAGATTGCTTACTTGAAAATACACTAAATAATAAAGCACATATGTTTTTATTATACAAGCCACATAACTTTGGTGATGATCTGAATATTTACTAACTAGAAGTCTAGATCAAACTAATAAAAAGAACTAAAAACAACAGAATAAATCAAATATTTGGAAACGGGCCCTAAAGCATGTATCGATGCTATGTTAGGAATTAGGGTGTGTGTACTACTGTAGTATGTGCATGGGAGGATGCATGAGTACTATCACCTTTAAGAGTAACTCGTAGAGCACGTGCATGGCGTGTGAGTGAGTGTTTGAGGACTGGATTGTAATTAAATAATAGTATAGCCTAGGTAATAGTTGTTTGACACATGACCATTGTTAGTTAGAGAGTGGAGCTGCTATACACAACTCTTGCTCAGTTGCTGTGCCATCCAAGTTTATCCTTAATGAGATTATCGTTATTTGGTTTCAACCTTTGTCTCTTTGTCTCTCAATTCATTATAAATTTAGCGTGAGTTTTGATTGATGATCGACGAAGGTCTCATTTCATAACAAGTGGTATTCAGAGCCTATCACCACATGCCCAGACGTCCGAAGATGGAGAATCGCATCACCGATATTGAGTTACAGCTCAGCTGTAGCAACAACAATCGGAGTTGGGCGAATCTTGGGGTCGTACGTTGAAGGCAGAACTGAGTGAAGCTTTGAACCAGTCTTTAATGGAAGCCATAAAATCACAGTTCGAGGCTTTGCGTCGGGAACTTACTGGCGCAGGGAATCGGAGGAAGGATAAGGAGAAGGAGCCATCAGAGGAGGCGAACAAGAATTCTCGCGCTTGGAAGGATAAGGGGAGCTCTTCTACCTCAAATGGATCTGGAGGTAAATCGCCTAAGCTCGATTTTCCAAAGTTTGAGGGTCATAATCCATTGCAGTGGGTGAGAAGATATAACAAGTATTTCACGATCAATCCCATGGATGATTATGACAAGATAGTGACTGCGGCAATGTACATGGATGGAGTGGCGGATTTATGGTATATTGAATATGTTGAAGATGGGGACTTGTATCGACGAAAGAATTTACAGATATGGTGGTTGAGAGGTTTGTAGAGGAGGATGGTAAGAGCCTTATCACTCAGTTTAATTAGCTGAGACAAAATGGTGATGTTGCAGCCTATACTGTAAGATTTGAGGAGTTAAAATTTGTCATAGCTGCTAGGAATAGGGGTTTTGGGGGGAGAATACTTTGTGGAATGTTACTTGGGAGGACTAGGAGATGAAATAGGAAGTGCTGTGAGGATGTTTAACCCTTGTAGGCTAAGCTTAGCTATTAAGCTAGCTAAGCAACAAGAGTTACAATTGCTGGCTCTGGGGAGGGGACCTAGGACTTTTAATAAGGGGAATGAAGTTGGGAATAGGAAGGTGGAGGCCCCGGGTAGGAGTGTGAGCCATGAGAACCAGCATCCTACTCATAAGTTCCCTACAAACTTTAGAAAGTTGTCTCCAGCTGAAATTGAGGAAAGGAGGAAAAAGAAACTTTGTTTCAATTGTGATGAAACATATCAAGTGGGGCATAAATGCAAGAAACTCTTTGTGATAGTGTGTGAGGAGGGGGGGAGGAGAGTGAACTAGTAATGGAAGAGATGGAGTATGAGGGTGGAGAAGCTCAGATTTCAATCAATGCTTTAGTTGGGCAGGTGGCCACAGACACAATTAAGTTGCAGGGGAGAGTGGGGAAACATGTAGTCTCAGTCCTTCTGGATACATGAAGCACACACAGCTTCCTAGATTCTATGGCAGCTGATAGGTTGGGGTGTGAGGTTGAGTACACTAACCCCTTGATAGTAACTATGGCAGATGGGGAGAAGTTGAAATGTACTACTAGATGTCCTAAGTTAGAATGAGAGATGGGTGGATGTAAGTTCATCTCGGCCATTAGGATATTACAGTTGGGAGGGTGTGACATAGTATTGGGAGTGAAATTTCTCAAATAAATGGGGTCAGTCACTTTTGATTTCATGGCACAACACATTAGTTTTGTGAAGGATGGGAGGAGAATAGTGTTGCAAGAAGGCAAGCAGGAGGTTTCTTTGAAGATGATGACTGGAAATTAATTTTTTAATACATTGAGGAAAGGCAAAGGCTCCTACATGAGATGTCTTTGTATGATCTCCGCTGAAAAGGTTGTAGCTGACTGCAAGCCACCCCCAGCTATTCAACCTTTGCTCACTAAGTTCTTACCTATTTTTGAGACTCTAGCACAACTACCTCCATCCAGAATGCATGAACAAAAAATCCAGTTGAAGCCTGATACCACAGCCTTCAAACTAAATTCTTACAGGTACCCTTACTTGCAAAGATTGGAGATTGAGAAACTAGTGCAAGAGATGTTGAAAGCTGGAGTGATTCAACCTAGCACTGGCTCTTTTTCCTCTCCAGTTTTACTTGTCAAGAAGAAAGATGACACATGGAGGTTCTGTGTGGATTATAGGAGATTAAACTCAGTCACTGTAGAGGACAACTTTCCTATTCCTCTCATTGATGATCTACTAGATGAGTTGGGATGAGCTGCAGTGTTCTAAAAAATAGACCTCAGGGCTGGATACCACTAGATTCGAATGCACAAGGAAGATGTTTACAAGACAACTTTTGTGACATCAAGTGGCTTATATAAGTTCAAGGTTATGCCTTTTGAACTTACCAATGCACCAACAAAATTCCAGGCTTTGATGAATGCAGTATTCAAACCATGCTTGGGAAATTTTTTATTGGTTTTTTTTATGATATTTTGGTTTACAGCAGAACTTTGGAGTTACACTTGGTGCACTTAGAGGCTGTATTCCAGATTCTATTATCCAACAGGCTATTTTCCAAGGCCTCTAAATGCTCTTTTGGTCAATCAAGGGTGGAGTATTTGGGACATGTGATCAGCAAGGATGGAGTGTCTGTTGATCCAAGTAAAATTCAAGCTATGGTGGACTGGCCACAGCCTAAATCTTTGAAGGCTTTGAGAGGTTTTCTTGGTCTAACCGGCTATTATAGAAATTTTGTGAGAAACTATGGTACCTGTTGGGAACCCTAAGTAACTTAGTTTTGATGATGGTCTTTCAAAACACACTTAGTTTTCTTAGAGTTTAAACTGTTCTACATGTTAAACAGATCACTAGATATAAAGTGTACTCTGTTATGGAACAAATTAAGAGATGACTTGAAATGTAAAGGAAATATCCCTATAGAAGTCAATCTCAACTTAGTATAGGATGAAGGTAAAGATTTCACGCCAAAAGGAATCGATCTGCTGTAACAGACAGCGACCAGATCGATGCCTTCAGCGAGGAACCAGAACGATTGAGTCATCAATCCACCAGCTGTCATCATCCTACACATCATATGCTCTTGCCACGTCAAGATTAAAAGTCCATCCAACTGGGACTTGAAAGAAGATCTTCGGCTAACACATAGAAGGAAAGAGACCGTTAGCAATCTGCTTTCCATAACTCAAAGATTGAGTCAACCTTTCCTATATGGCAAGAACAGATACGATGGAAATCATTGATTGGCAATATACCATCTATCTCACGCCAATCAACAACGGCTAGAATTTCAAATTCAATGCCTATATAGTTGAAGTTAGAGATCTGGAGAAAGAGAGAGAACACACGCGAGCTATACTGTGGTTATACTTTCAAGCAATCAATCTGCTATCCAGACTAAGAACTTCAACACTCAGTGATTCTACATCACACCAACCACCTCGATTCAAGTCTGTCTTATCGAGAGAAAGGAGATCACCCTGCTAGCTAGTAGTTTTCTAGTGGTAACGTAGAGGTAGTCTGTTGTAAAGGGACACGAACCTTATTTCGTGCATAAGTATCTCTCTTGTTGTGATTGATACTTGTGACTCGTTCTCCAGGAGTATAAAGAAGCAGAGTATCCTAGTAGTGGATAATCTGGTCTAGTTTTGACCAGATCGTGGACGTAGGGTTTTCCCGAACCACGTTAAACAACTGTGTGCTTTACATTCCTGCATCTTTAATTTTTGTTGTTTATTATTCTAACCTTCCACACTAGCATTCGATCTGCATCTCAATCAATCTCCTTAACAATCTGGATAATTCCTAAGGTTTTCTAAACAAGAGCAATCACTAATCCACCATTATTCCGCACTCACTCAACACTCAGAAAGTAATAAGATCACTCTTATTATTAGCTAAGTGTTTTCACTAAGAGAGTAATCTGTTTAGACTAAAACTGCTATCGATCTGCACATCGATCTGTCTAGTCATCTATCGAGCAATATCTTATACAGAATAGCTTGAACTCTCGCACAACTTGTCAAGTAGTGGTTCAACTTGAATAGATCTAGGAAAACCTGTGTGGTTCAACTGACCATTGTTTTGTTTCACAAGGTTAAAACCTGTGTGGTCAACTTGAATAGATCTAGGAAAATCTATTTTCACTCACGTGCATTCTATCTGCTATGGAGTCATCTGTTGTCAGGGCTTGCGAAGAATTCTCTATCCAAGGATATAGAGAATGGAGTTTCAGAATCAAGATGTGTCTTAAAGCTCATCACTGCTTGATGTGGAAAGTAATCGAAGAAGGACCATTAGCAATTACAGAAGAAACTACACGTATCACTGATACAGGAGTGGTCAAAGAATCTGTGCTTAAGGATCCTAGAAAATACACTTCTGAAGAAAGGAGAGAAGCAAATCTTGATGACTTTGCCAAATGGATCATCTCCAGCACGGTCAAAGGCATACATCTGGCTAAAATCCAAGATCTGGATACTGCCAAAGAAATGTGGGAAGCCTTAAGAGACCTAGTCCTAGGATCTGAAGTAATGATTGAGAACAATCTGTCTCTTGCGTGCAACAAATATGATGAATTCAAAATGAAACCAGGCGAGACAATAGAGCAGATGAAGATGAGATTCACTGGAATCCTCCTTGAGATATCTGCATTCAAAAAGAACAAATATACTCAAAGGGAGAAGAACATGAAAGTACTTAGAGCTCTTCCACCAAGCTGGGAGATCTATGCTGCAATGCAACCCCTTCGTGCAGACTTTAATGAATTATCCACTGAAGCCTTATTTGATCACCTTGAAGGTCATGAGTGTGACATTCAAAGAATTCGAGGACCAGATCATCTGTCCAAAAAGGGAGAAAACAGCTCGAAGAAAGATAAAGAGGTAGCCTTCAAAGCGAAGAGCAAATCAGATGATCTTTCTGAGCCTGCTACTCCAGATGAAGAGAAAGGCTATGACAAACTCTTAAAAGAATTTGCAATGATCGCCAAACGAATGGACAAGATGAAGACCAGATCAAAGAAATACAGACACTTCTACAAAGATAACAAGAAAAACTTCTATAAGAAGCATGACAATGATCGATATGATGACAAGAATGAATCCAAGAAGCAGACTGCTAAAACAACAAAGACCTCTAGCTCTACAGATTACACTTGCTTTGAATGTGGCAGAACAGGTCACTTCAAAACAGACTGTCCTGATCTGTCCAGAAGCCAAAGAGAAGAACTAAGAGCTAAAAGAGACCGAAAGCTTAAAAATGAACACAAAGCCATGATAGCTGAACAGAACTCAAGCAGCTCGAGTCATTTCTCGGATAGCTCATCAGAAAATGATGAAGCTTTCATAGCTGATGACAAAGAAAGCTGGAATGAATGTTATATGGGATTGGACAACGGTCTAGATGATGTTGAGGTAAATTCTTGCTATTCAACTTCCTCAAATAATAACGATCTGGAACAGGAAAGTGAAGATCAAGCAGAATACTCATGGGATGAAGTCAATGAAGTGTTCAAAAGTTACTCAAGCATCAAAAGGCTGTTTAGAGAAGTTGTTGACGAGAATGAAAGATTAAAGAAATCAGAAGAAATTTTGAGCACTGCAAATACACAATTTGTTGCTAAAATCAATGATCTGGAGGAACAGATCAAGAGCAAAGACTGTGAAATCCACTCACTTAACTCAAAAGTGAAGGATCTGGTTACCAGAAACAATGTTGCTGAGGAGAAGATCAAGAAAGGCAAGGAAATGATTTACAAAAGTGATGAACGTGCCAAACTGCTAATCAATATGCAGCAAAAAGGCACATCTGGATTAGGATATCCAGGTCACTCAGAAAAATCTTCGGCAACCATAAGCTTTGTACCAGAAAGGATGAAAATGCCAGATCAAGTGAAGGACTTGAAAAACAAGAATGGCTATCCTCAAAAGATGATAATAAAAGATGCGAAGAACAGGCAGTATCATCAAACAAAGGGACAACCAGCTCACTACACAGAAGTAGATCACCTTCAAAAAGCAAATGTCAACAGGACAAAAACTGTCAACAGGACAGCTCATAATAAAAGGAACTTGAAATATGGTGAAACAGAATGATTTCATCCATCTGAAATCCACTCTCTATCTAAAGTTGACAATGAGGGGAACATCATTACCTGCTATATTTCTGTTCCTAACCCTAAAATGTTCTGGATTCGAAAAGGAATATTTGCTAATAATCAAGCACCCAAACGTTGAAAGGGTAGCTAAGTTTGATTAATTGCAAGATCAAAGAACTGCAAGAAGGAGTAAGGTAGCAAGAGGAACAATCTGGATAATAGATAGTGGTTGTTCAAAACACATGACATGTGATAAGAACTTACTATCAGATTACATAGAGAAACCAGGACCACATGTCACTTTTGGATGTAATTCAAAAGGATATACCAGAGGGTATGGAAACATCAGAGTTGGCAAGACCACTATCACAAATGTATCATATGTTGAGGGTCTTAGTCACAATCTGTTTTCTGTAAGTCAGTTATGTGCTAACGGTAATCAGATTGTTTTTTATACTAACAACTGTCTGGTGAAGAATAAGGAAGGAGATGAAATACTCCTTACCGGTAAACTGCAGGATAGATTATACATTGTCCAGTGGACAAATCAGATCGAGACCTGCTTAGTCACTAAGACTGTATCAGAAACCAGCTGATTATGGCATAGGAGATTAAACCATCTAAACTTCAAGTCAATCAACAGGATTGCCAAGGAAAGGTTAGTGGAAGGACTACCAGATCAAGTGTATGATAAAGATCACATATGTGATGCTTGTCAAGCTGGAAAGCAAACCAGATCACCCTTTACAAGCAAAACAGCTCACTCAACATCAAGGATACTGGAGCTGTTACATCTTGATTTGTTTGGACCAGTCAAGCAACTAAGTATAAATGGGAGAAAATACACATTGGTAATCATAGATGATTACTCAAGATTCACTTGGTTCATCTTTCTGTTAAAGAAGAAAGAGACTCTAGACAAACTCCCTAATTTTCTAAACAAGATCACCAAACAAAAGGAAATCACAATTGAAAACTTTTGAGATATGGAACAGCAGAAAGCCTAAGATTTCTTATTTTCGTACTTTTGGCTGTTTGTGTTACATACACAATAATGGGAAATCACAATTGAAAACTTTTGATAGCAAAACTGACCCTGGAATATTCTTAGGATATTCTGATGTTAGTAAAGCTTATCGAGTTTACAATAAGAACTCTCATATTGTGGAGGTAACACCTCATGTTGTTTTTGATGAGTCTACTGTTGAGTACAGGTCACTAGATGAAAAGCAGACAGAAAATCAGGTGACTACCAGAAGGATGAATGAACTATTACTTGAAGATATTCTTATCTGGAATTCAAAAAGTGAGGATGAAGAAATTGTCACTCCACCTGTTGCTGAAGAAATCATACAGCAAGGGGGAACATCACAACACAATCTGGATAAAAACAGATCATCAACAGAAGACAATGAAATAATTATTACAAATGATGATCAACATGAAAATTCAAATCCAGCAGAAAGTCCAGATGAGAATCCATTTCAAACTACATCAACAGCACACCCTGAATTTGAGGAACCAACAGATCAACTTGATCCTGAGATATCTGATGAAGAGATGACCAGGAGAAGGAGATGGATACAAGATCATCCACCAGAAAAGATCGTTGGGAACCCATCAGATCGTGTGAAGACCAGAAGAATGCATGGAGAGAGTGCATTGTTAAGCTGTTACCTCTCTCGCATGGAGCCATCTGATGCTTATGAAGCACTTCAAGATGCAGATTGGATAACAGCAATGCAAGAAGAACTCAATGAGTTCAAAAGGAAT
This sequence comes from Leonotis leonurus, assembly GCA_026898415.1. Taxonomy (NCBI): domain Eukaryota; kingdom Viridiplantae; phylum Streptophyta; class Magnoliopsida; order Lamiales; family Lamiaceae; genus Leonotis; species Leonotis leonurus. The sequence goes on along the minus strand of JAPKLX010000024.1, from coordinate 1,708,645 downwards.
GAAGTCTGGTATCTCGTGGACAGACCCAAACACCAAGGTGTGATAGGTGTAAAATGGGTGTTCAAAAATAAACGAGATGAGAATGGTGAAGTAGTCAAAAACAAGGCCAGATTGGTAGCTAAAGGCTATAATCAACAAGAAGGCATTGATTTTGATGAAACATTCGCACCAGTAGCCAGATTAGAAGCTATAAGGCTATTTCTAGCATATGCTGCTCATAAACGGTTCAAGGTATACCAGATGGATGTCAAAAGTGCTTTCCTCAATGGTATCCTTGAAGAAGAAGTATATGTGGAACAGCCACCGGGATTTGAAGAGGCAGATCCAGATCAGAAAGTATACAGACTGGCTAAGGCAGTCTATGGTCTAAAGCAAGCCCCTAGAGCTTGGTATGAGACCTTATCAACTTTCCTACTAGAATCTGGATTCAGAAGAGGATTTGTTGACAAGACCTTGTTTATCATCAAAGTCAAGGAAAACATTCTCTTAGTCCAGATCTATGTAGATGATATCATTTTTGGATCTCAATCTACCTATCTGTGTGATAAATTTGCTGAACTTATGAAAAACAAGTACCAAATGTCCATGATGGGAGAAATGAGTTTCTTTTTAAGTTTGCAGGTCAAGCAGCTACCAGATGGTATCTTTATTAATCAGACAAAATACATCAACGATCTGCTGACCAAATTTGGGTTAAAAGACAGTAACCCAGTGAAAATCCCAATGCAGACCAATGGGAAAATTGATCCAGATCCAGAGGGAAAACCAGCCAACATTACTCAATACAGAGGGATCATAGGATCACTACTATACTTAACTGCCAGTCGACCTGACATCACATTTGCGGTAGGTGTATGTGCAAGATATCAAGCAAATCCTAAAGAGTCTCACATGGAAGCAACTAAGAAGATATTAAGATATCTCAAGGGAACAGCCTATGTAGGATTATGGTATCCATGTGAAGACAATTTTGAGCTAACTGGATACACTGACTCAGATTATGCTGGATGTAAACTGGACAGAAAATCAACATCTGGTACATGTCAGTTTCTAGGAAATAAACTGATTTCTTGGTTCTCAAAGAAACAGACATCAGTTGCCACCTCAACTACAGAGGCAAAATATATGGCAGCTGGAAGTTGCTGTGCACAAATATTGTGGTTAAGACAACATCTTAAGGATTATGAGATTGATGTTAAGGAAATACCAATCTTCTGTGATAGCTCAAGTGCTATAGCTATCACACAGAATCCTGTTTTGCATACCAGATGCAAACATGTGGACGTAAGACATCATTTTATAAGAGACCATGTTGAAAGAAAACATGTGCAGATTGAGAAAATTCACACTGAAATACAGAGAGCTGATATTCTTACCAAAGCATTAGCAGAAGAAAGATTTAAGATGCTTTGTGGTAAACTAGGATTACTAAATCTTGAAGCAAGAACCAGATTGATATAAACCAGATCAAGTTAAATGTTCCAACAGGGAAACAAAACCAAATTAACATGGTACAGATCGATAAAATTAAAATCACGTGAAATTCCAACAGGGAATTGACATCAGATCACTAAGTACATGTCAATACAGATTAATTAAAATTCCAACTGGAGATCGATCTTGACCCAGATTACTTAATGCCACGTGGATATTAAATTAATATTTTTTATTAATTACCCCCTTACTTGGTTAAGGGGGAAAGGTCAACTATATACGGTGACTAATATCTTATTTCTGACACTAAATATCAAATCTTTTATTTTTTGATGATTAAGTACAGTAATTGGGAAACGTGATCAAGGAAATATCTACCAAATTGAGAAAAAGGGAGAGAAATGACTGCAACAAAAACAAACGCGCCACATCACAACCGTTTGATCAAAGCGCGTGCATCACACGATAAAGAGAGGCGGTGATAGACTGTAAACCTAGAACATGGAAAGGCGGGAAAAGCTGAAAAAAGGGAAGGATTTCTGAATATTTTATTACCTTACTTATCTTCCCTTTCATTTATATGTTTGATAAGTTGTTTCATCTATCACTTACACTTATACTTTTCCGAAACCTTAGCAAAAAAAAAAAAAAAAACTCCCTCTCTTTCAAACTCTCTCTACCTTCGAAAATCACTCTATTTTAGCAAAAATGGCCCCCAAATCATCTGTTTTTCTTGAGCAAGCAAACTTTTTGAAACCATACCTGCATCAAGACCTTTTCGCAGTACTTGATACCTTCGGGTTTCATAAACTGGATAAGGCATTCGACCTCGTTCGTCGCTGCAAAGGTTCAATAATTTTGAGTCACTACTATTCCTAACTGGCTTTCTTTATCCTGCATGTTATGGAAAACTCTCAAACCTGTATTGTAAACTGTCTTTACTCTGTTACATGCATATGGTATCTTGGTCTATGCTTAAACTGCCATATTCTACAATCTGTTATTGAGCGCTACTACTTCATTGATGGAAGGATAGTGCTCACATCTATTTTCCTTTGATTTACTTGTAGGATTTCACAATATAATCACCACTCACCCTGTCCACTTCTTACCTAAAGAAGTCGCTGCATTCTATCTCTCATGGCAGGGAGAGCAGGGTGGACTCGAAGCTAACATTAGGGTTAGCAAGGGAAACACTCTCAGTAACACACCATACAACGTCATAAATATTATAAATGATTCCTACAAGGTGAAGGATGAAGGGCTTACCCTCGAAGAAATCACTGAGAAGGAACTCCAAGAAGCAGCTGAGCTAGTGATGGTAGTGCCCATGCACTACACAAACAAAATGTTCCCACGGACACTACTAGCTCCTGAATTCAAAATAATTTTTGAATTTGTCCAGCGCATCCTGTTGAATCACAATGGCTCGTATGACCAAGTCACCCCAGAAAAATTCAGAATTCTGGCGGCTGTAGTGCTAAACTTACCTGTCAATTGGAGCAGAATTTTCTTTGATCTCTTGGCAAAGGAGGCCAAGATGATTATGTTTGTGAAAGGAGGCTCTCCTGGCATAGAGGTGAAGAGAAGCAGCCTCAGACACTCAACAAAAATCAGCTTCATGCTGGAGTCTTTCTTCCCTCAACATAGATGGGACAATGCCATTGAGTTCAACGCCACCAAGGATTATCTACTTATGAGAAGGAGTTACTTATTATTCTAATGGCTATTGAGAAATGGAGAGCATATCTATTGCACAATCAGTTTATCATTAAAACTGATCATCAAAGCCTAAGATACTTGCTGGAACAGAAGATCTCCACTCCAGTACAGCACAAGTACCTCACCAAACTCCTAGGCTTTGACTACAAGATTGAATACAAGAAGAGGCATGCAAATAGGGCAGCTGATGCTTTGTCTCGAAGGGAGCCAAGTCAGGGAACATTCTTAGCTCTAACACTAACTACCTGCACTCCAGCTTGGGTGACAGAGGTGATAGCTAGCTATGAAGGTGATGATGTTGCACAAGAGACTATGGCTGAGTGTTGCACCATGCCTTACAATGTTTCAATCTTCTCCTATCATGATGGTATCTTGAAGTATAAAGGCAAGCTATATGTGGGAAAAACTAGAAATTTGAGATTCAAAATCATTGATTATTTGCACAACTTAGGGTATGGAGGCCATTCTGGAATTAATGCTACTTTTCAAAGTATCAAATCAACCTTTTTTTGGCCTGAGCTACGGGCTGATGTGCAGCAGTGGGTAACATCTTGCCATGAGTATCAAACTTGTAAACATGAAACCTCTAGACCTGCTGGCTTGCTCCATCCTTTGCCTATTCCAACTCAAGCTTGGTAACATATCACGATGGATTTCATTGAAGGTCTTCCCCTATCCAACGACAAAGACACCATATGGGTAATAGTTGATCGTTTTACCAAATACTAACACTTTGTGGCTCTCAGACATTCCTATACTGCAGTTGATTGTGCTAGAATCTTTCTGGATGTTATCTATAAACTTCATGGATTGCCAACAAGTATTGTCTCTGATAGAGATCGAATCTTTACAAGCCTTTTCTGGAAGGATTTATTCCAGATACTTGGAGTGCAACACCACCTTAGCACTGCCTATCACCCTCAAACCTACAGCCAAAGTGAGAGGGTGAATCAATGTCTTGAGACTTCCCTAAGATGTATGTGCAGCCACACACCCAAGAAGTGGAGTCTTTGGTTATCGATGGCGGAGTTTTGGTACAATACCACATACCATACCTCGCTTCAACTCACCCCCTTTGAAGCTCTATATGGTTATAAACCAACTTCGTTGGCTTTGCAATCGTATATGTCACCGCAAGTAGTAGGTGTGGAAACCACTTTGGAGGATAAGAAAGAAATGCAAGTTCATCTTCGCCGCTTACTACAAAAGGCGCAAGATCGAATGGTTTCCACTGCCAACCGTAGCCGTCGTGCTAGAGAATTTGCTGAGCGCGATTGGATATACCTCAAGCTCAAGCCATATAGACAACACTCCATACGACTGCACCGCAATTGGAAGTTGAGTCCATGCTTTGCAGGTCCATTTCTGATCACTCGGCACATTGGAGGCACTGCTTATGAGTTCGAACTTCCACCTACAGCCAAAATACATCTCGTATTCCATGTTAGTATGTTGAAACGAAGTGTTAAGACTGCATATCAGGTCACTGCAACTTTTCCTAAGTTTGATGATGATGGAAATGTTATGCTTCATCTAGTCAAGGTGTTAGCTCGACGTCTCGTCAAAGTTAACAATCATCCTCGCGCGCAAGTGTTGGTGCATTAGGCTCATTTGTCCGAGGAAGAGGCCACTTGGGAAGACTTTTGTCACGCCCGCACTCTACTAAGGATAGTAGAATCTGGGAAACCGTGACTAAGGGATGGATTTAAGAAACGAGAATATAATGGGATAAGCTCATACATAACCACAAATATTAAAGAAGACTGAAGTCTTGAGTCTATTACATAGAAATCTCAACTAGCAGTGGAAAACTATTTGGATCGATGAAAGTTCTACATGTATGAGAACATGTAGAACCCCCAAGAGTCAACTGCTAAGAGACTGACAAAAGCATGACATAGCATCCCCCCTTCTTCATCGTTTCTTAACCTGCACGTTTAGAAATACATGCAGGGCTGAGTACAAAAGTACTCAGTAAACACGTGCCGAAATCGCACTCATACAATTATAACTATCAAGCCATTATAAGTGAAACATATGGATTTTGTCTCTAAAGCACCTATGTTCACCAAAATCATTTCTCGTGAAAATCCTATGTTCGACTGTAGTCTAAGTTCTTTTGTAATCAACCATATTTGAAATTCTATGTGCCGGGGAGGTGGCCACCTCACACAGACACTGGACCGGCCAACCCGGTAAGATGACTCACGGTCCGTTGTTTACACTAGTCCGAGTAAGATATCTAATCTACTGGGACCCGAATTCGATTATAATTTAAAATAGATAGGCATCATACATAAACCGAAACATTTATGGCAAGACAGTAGTTTGAAAAAAACTAATTTCATTCTAAAGTCATGCACACATATTTTATAGAGTAAGAAAGTTCACTTGGATAGTCTCGATTGGTGTTGGCTTCGTTCTCGGAGTGTGGATACGACCGCTCGTCGAAACCTTTAAATAAATCTCAAGTGAGATACAATTATCGAGTGCATATAATATTTTTTAAGTGTAAGAATATATTATCCTTTACTATTTTGAGAATTATTCTCGGGTCTTTACTCGACTATTATTCGAGTATTGAATTTATTGTCTAGAGACGTTGATTTCTCAAATCAACTATGTTTCTTAGATTTAAAATTTCATTTATCAAACTCAAGTAGTAATTACTGAGTAAAGGTAATAAGGAAATTTCTAATTGAATATTTTAAATTCTTATAGGTTGAAATAACCTAATAGATATACTTTAAGTGTAATTTATTGTCACGCCCCGATCCCGAGGGACGGCGCACGAGCCAGAGCGTGACTGGGGGGGGGGGAAGAAAAGAAGCAGGGAAGAAAGGGGGGACATGGAACATAAATCATGGTGTAGAAATTGTCCTTGAAAAATGGACAGTAACTCGTTTATAACTAGGACTAATCTGAATGGTGGAAGAGAAACAAATAAACCCACCAGTAGATATAGTCAACAATGATGTCATGATCAATGAACAATCAAATGCAAAGAGATGCAATGCAAGACGGGGTTGGAGATTATAGCTCGTTACATGGGAGCGGTAATCCACAATCCCAAGCGGCCAAATCATCCAATAGGAGCCGTCAATCAAGGGCGGAGGTTAGTGAGCCTAACTCGCCAAAAGGAGTCACTCTCCCAACTCACCAAGTGTGGTCGGTGCTACACGACAACATCACAAGGGGTCGAGGAGTAGAGCGTCCAAGAAGGGCCGACTACTTCTAAGCTCTCCTATGAACGTGAATGCATGTAATAGACAATAATAATTCTCGTGAATGAATAATGGATAATTTTATTGTCATGAAGCCAATAGCATGAAGAATCAGAGACTGAAAAAGAACATGAGCTTGGTAGCGGAATACATAACATGACAATTTGCGGGCCTTAGCCTCGCACGACACCACCAGCCGCTCAATCTGCAAAACAATTTGAAAATATTTTGCAGGGCTGAGTACTAATGTACCCTGTGGGTTATGCCATTTAAAAACCTTTTTGCGAAATCATTTTCTGAAAAGGAATATTCATGCTTGCACAATATCGCATAGAAAGTTTTAAAACAGAAAGTCATTCTATGCATACCAAAATCATTGAGATCTCATTTTCCTTGGCTCAATATTGGCATTAGATACCCTACTATGAACATATGGGGACAGCCCATAGAGGTCCATCATTTATGTGCTTCATCAGTAGGGAACTTTTACCCAAACTGACTTCACTCGAGAATATATGGGGACAACCCACATAAACCCACATGTACACTAACCATGTGCCGGTGCGCTAACGTAGCACATGATCCGATCGTCATGCTTGAGGGATCACTTATCCAATAAGGAGCAAAACATTTTAACATGGACATCCATTTTGATTTTCATAAATATCAGAGCTTAATAACTCAAAAATACATTTGAAAACATATATATACACTCACCTGTCAGCATATACAAATACCATGTGATAATTGTAAATCAGTCAAACGTCTCGTTCGCAATCGTAAGCACCTGAAAATTATACAGAACAACTTTTGGCTACAAATCCCAAAACATAATGCGAATAAAGTGAAAACGAGGAACCGATGGCTTTCTAATTCTTCTAAGGTCATTTTGGCAATACCCGGGTTTTCAAATCAACTTGGCCCAGAAGGCAAAAATACTCAGGACATTGTTCACTATATGAATATGTAAAACATTCTTAAAACATGCAACTTTACTTCGAAGCTTACTCGAGAAGATTCGTAGTCTTTTTCACATCTATGAAAATTGGACCGATGAAAATAAATGAAATTTCTTTCATAAAATTCTATATTTTTTCTCTACATGCACTATAAATTTTATTGAAAAATGATAGACCGTGAATATTTTTCCTTTAGAAAAACATGAAATAATTCAATAAATCACGATATGCTGATCCTAATCGGGATCCAAATCTAAAATTTAATCCGGCAGAGTAACGGATCTTATGATCAGAAACTCAAAACCTTAAGGGACCTTAGTCGATTGATAGACCGATAGTCATGAACAGGAAAATGAATGAAGAAGAGAACGAGGGGAGAAAATTAAAGATGACGGTATCGGAACGACGACGGCGGAAACTCGACGCCGGCTGAGCCACCTTTGTCAAGCTCCATGCCTACCTTCGACCTTATCCTAACGTACCTTGATTTAAATCGATCTTCAATTTCCAAACCCGCAGAACCTCGATACTCCAAAATGATAGAAAGAAGAAGAGAGAAGGAAGAAGATGAAGCAGAAGGAATTATTCTTCTGCTGGGATGAAAAACCATCGACATCCCCTCCCCTTTTTATAGCAAAACAGTTGCGTATTTTATTATTATTATTTTTTATATTATATTATTATTAATGCTTAAATCTTAAAACGTCGTAACTTCTACACACGATCTCCTTTTCGAGCAAACTCAATGTCAACATCCCCCTTTCTTAATACTCTACACAATGACTATAATATTGATATATTTTCGGTTATGCATGAAAAAACTAATTTTTATACGACGTGCTTAAACTTTAAAAATTCGTAGCGGTTACGTACGAACTCCTTTCTCAGAAAACTTAGTGCCAATATTTTTCTTTTGAAAAACCCTACGAAATGAGTATAATATTGACATGTTTTTTACTTATGCATGAAAAAATCATTTTTAAAAGAAACGTTTAAAAAGTTTCACCGGGTGCCAAATTTATATGGTTGGTCCTAATAGGGTATAGTCTCTTCTTAAAATCATTAATTAGTCGCAGTAAGATATCTAAATCGTATTAGGAAAATTCGGAGTATTACATTTATAATTTAAATCAATTATTAATTTATAGCTAAGTAATTATAAATGAATCCTCTAGATTAATTAATACTCTTTTCTTGGACTTAGTCCAAATAAATAAATTGACCTAATAGAGTTATTAATAGCCCACTTGATAATATTACCTCCGTCCACGAATGTGGTTAACATTTTGACCCGGCATGAATTTTAATGTATTATTTTGACTTTGTGGAAAAATGTAGAAGTGGAGATAGTGGAAAGTAAAAAGTAAAAAGTTAGTGGAGTTATTAAGGGTAAAAGGGTAAAAGGATAAAAAGTTAGTGGAGTTAGTGGAGTTAGTAAGGGTAAAAGGGTAAAAAGGTGTGTCCAAAAAAGGAAACTTTTAAGTATTAACAACATTGGTGGATGGCCCGAAATGGCAAAACGTTAACGACATTGGTGGACGGAGGGAGTATAAGTTAGCCCATTTTTAATTTAATTCCATTAGCTCATAGGACAATTAAATTAGCCCACATTAACTTATAGCCCAAAATTTTATTTCATTAGTCCACTGCCTTATATTATTTAGGCCCGTCAGGAATTTACTCTTGGCCCAATACTTCAACAACTCGGCCCAGTAATTTAAATAAATTCTAAGCCCAGAAATTAATCTACAACCCGACCCATAAATTTTATTAGTTATTGGCCCAGTTGAATTAAATCTCAGCCCAATATTTGTTTCATCATTGGCCCAGTTATTAAGTCAGACCCGGCCCAGTACCCGGTCCATCTTCTACACTCTTCCATTTTTAAATCCTAGACTAAACTGCTAACGCTATTCTCTTCAAACACACCGCCGCTCACCTACATCCCTTCTCCTTCACTTCTCACCTCCGCCGCTCACCTCACTGGAGTTCGACTCCCTTCCCCGGCGGTGCAACTCCCCTCCCCCGTAACCTCTCTCTTGGCGATCTCACTCTCCCCATGTCCCTTCTCTCTCCTCACGTCAGTCAACTACTTTCTCTCCTTCTCCGAAGATTCTTTCTCTCTTTCTTGGCCTCAACCCCGATCGCGCAGCCCCCCGCTTCATCACTCTGCGTCTCGACCCCGCGCCTCATCACCCCTGCAGTCGCGCATCCGAGCGCTCAGCGCTCGATGGCTCTCTCTCGGCGTCGTGAAACCAGCAGCGGAGCGGCCTCTGGTGGACTCTTCTGTGGCTGAATCGGGCAGAGACTTCCTCCCCCGGAGCTCCTCGCCATTCTACCGCGCTCCTCCTTTCCTTCCGGCCGCGAAGGCATCATGTGGTTGGTCTCCCGTTTTACCGTCGTCATCAACACACTCGTGTTCTCTTCACAAGTAAGGTTTCTCCTTTTGTCCCTCTGCTCCCTATTTCCTTCCATTTCTTTACAACTAGATTCCATTTATTTGTTTGGATGAATTGTGTTATTGAACAAATCTCAAGTTCTATTATTCTGAAATGTGTCATTGTTAGTTTCAAAGTCCAAATTTTTATGCGATTAAGTGAGTCTTGAGAGAAATCTATATTTGCAGATTGGTTTCGGGCGATATAGGGTTGTTCGGGTTGGATTCGGGGCTATTCGGGATTGTTTCGGGACTGTTCGGGATGATTCGGGACTATTCGGGATTGGTTCAGGACTGTTCGGGATGATTCGGGGCTGTCCGGGATCATTCGGGGTGATTTAGAACTGGTTCGGGGCTGTCCGTTCGGAGTGATTCAAGGTTGTTCGAGGTTGTCCAGAGCTGTCTGGGGCTGGTTCGGAGCTAGTCGGGGCCATTCGGAGTGATTCAAGGGAGGCTCACGGCTGGAGCTCTGTCCTTTTGGACAGCAGCTCGGTGCACTGCCGTCGTTCCTATTTACTAGATAAGTCTTCTTGCTCTTGTTCCTTTCTTCTTTATAATTGTATTTTCTTTTGTGTTTTGGTGAAGTTGACTTAAATTATGTGTTTCAAGTGTATGGGATAAATGTTCTCTGTGGTTAAACTGAGAATGATTCTTGAGCGAGGATTATAGTTTCTAGAGCATGCTATGTTCATGTAGATTTATAACATACCATAGTGAAAAGTCTAAGTTCATAACATGTTATATCTCGTATGTGGTCTGGAACTAAGAGTGTAAGAGTTCATCAGATTCTTAGGAGCAAATATTGAAAAGATAGGAACATGAATATTAATTGCTAGAGCTTTAAGTTCTCACCTCAAGACTGCTACTACTTCACTATGTTGAAGCTCTCTGTGCCTTTCTCACTTCAGATTGTTGCAAATTTAATGTGAGTGTAATTAAGGCTTGAAAATTTACCCCTTTTATAGTGGTAACGAGGGTTTAAGTTTTAACCAATGAACTCATATATGTTGTCTTCCTCAATGGTTTTATCCCTTGGTTATTAGGTATTCTAGTACTAATTTATCTTCTTGAATGTGCATAGCATAGATGGATGGAGTTTGAGTGAAGTGGCAGCTGCTCCTGTCCTTCTTTCTCCTAGCTGCCATTATCGAGCCAAGTGCTCTAAAGCTCTGATTGCAAGTCTGATTATCCTTCTTGATTTGTACTATGTAGAACTCATTCCTTTACATTAGGAATTTTCTATTTGTTGACCTATAATCCCTTTTTATTCTCTTTGTATAAAGCATTTCTTCACTCAACATACTGTAGGTTCTGGGATTTGTACTATTAAGGTTGTACTTATTTATAAATTTTATTGTTACTTATTTATTTAATTACTAGCATTCTGTTGGTCCCGAAAGAGCAAGGTTTGGTGTATGGGGGGGG
>JAPKLX010000024.1:1687270-1697434 GCA_026898415.1 Leonotis leonurus | reverse complement strand
GTAAGAGCATCATCAAAAACTCAGAATATTTTATGGGGTTCCCAACACATTCCAAATCAAATGGCAGTGGCCATCTACTTCACTTCATTTCATCCGAGAGGATTTGATTAGGGCATCCCATGCATAGATTTTATGTATTTATGGTTTCATTTATTATTCTATTTATGATGGAACTAGTCACATATATAACAATGTTTTCATATAATATAAATAACAATGTTATCATGTAGTACTAATAAAATTAATATCATACTAAAAATTAATAATAATAGTAGTAGTAATACCCAATTAGGATAGTTAGTGGTGAAAATTCTCAATACTAGATAATAAATATTTTAGTCTCATATTATGCTCTCATTTATAATAAGATTCAAATTGAAACAAGTTCAATTTACACAATGTAGAGTTAATATTATCAATATGCTAATTGATTTCCAAAAACCTCCCCTGAAAGATGTAATAAGTCCAAAACTGAAGTTTTAGTCTTATTTTAGAACTCACTTGTTAAGGAGTTCAGTTTGCAGGTACAATCTGAAGGTACAAGACTAAAGACTCAAGTCAGTGACTGAAGTTCTCTTTAGAACTCAGTTCATATTCCAAAACTGAAGGACCATGTCATTTAAAGTATGGCTTGAAGTTTTGAAGTTGAAGCCAGCATGAAGCAAAGGTTCCTTGCCATGAAGTTCACTCTAAAACTTTGCATCTGAAGTCATATCTGAAGATTCTCCACTGAGTTCCAAGCTACTCTATAGGATTTACCATTTTGGGAAAAGATCTCAGTAGGTAAAACTGAATCTTGTTGCAGACACCAAAAATGGCAAAAAGGACCACGACTCCAACGGGAAGACTTCAAACGAGCTCTATCTCACAAGGGATACATTATGTGAGAGACCTATTCTTTGGTTTCATCATTTGTCTCTTTGTCTCTCAATTCATTATAAATTTAGCGTGAGTTGTGATTGATGATCAACAAAGGTCTCATTTCATAACATGCTAACTTAATTGTAAAATTCACATATTAATTCTAATTATCAATTTATTTCAAGGGTTAATAGATAAAATTACTCATTTTCATAAAATAAAGATTAAAAAATATATTCACTTAAAAATAAAAGATAAAAAACATTTTAATTCCAAGATAACAGAAGAAATTTCATCGTGTGCTAATATAATTCAAATTATTTTGTGAAACATACACAAGCACACATATATGTGCTAGTATGCATGATATTTTTATCTTTTACTTTTAAATGGATATTTTAAATCTTTTATTTATTAAAACGTGTATTTTAACTTTTACCCATTAATTCAGTTCGAATGAAAAATTACGAATATAATTACACATAATCTCACTCGACGAATTATACAATAGTATATTCTTATATATTTTCTCCACTAACTCTTAAAAAGAACATAAGTTAACTCAAAAATGATCAAAGGATATAAATTTCCTATACAACTGCAACCTATATCATTGGATTTTTGTTTCAAGTGTTTAAATGGGTCTACTAATTATTGAACTAAATAATCTAAAGGTATATGCAAAATATCTTTTACATCTTCTAGTACTCAATATTAATAAGATTTTCTTCAATCTTATTCATAAGTTCCAATAATGTATATATATTGAATTTTACAAGGTAATTATAAACCCTATGAGATAATTCGGATTAATCATTAAAAATGGATTTCAATGCTATTTTATTTTTTTGAACTTTATCCAATTTATCGTGAAAAATAAAGGGAATAAAAGAACTATATGTTGATTGTCCTCTAAAGGTAAGTCTTCTGCATCCTTGGCTGTCAATTAAAGCATGAAAATAATTCACAAAAATGATGAATTCAAATGACTGTCGTGATTATAAATCGTGTGCAACAGTGCAAGATATAATTCAAATTAATTTAATCTAAATATAATTGTTAAACAAAAAATAACTGTTAGTTAATTGAAATGTGTGCTCTTATAATGTAAATTAACTTATTTTAAAAATAATTATTTAATAAAATGTAACTGTAATCCACTATTATATAATTGTATCTTCTCGTAATGTCAATTAACTTAATTTTAAAATATTTGTTTAGCAAATGGTCTAAATATAATTGTTAAACAAAAAATAACTGTTACTTAATTGAAATGTGTGCTCTTATAATGTAAATTAACTAATTTTAAAAATAATTATTTTATAAAATGTAACTGTAATCCACTATTATATAATTGTGTCTTCTCATAATGTCAATTAACTTAATTTAAAAATATTTTTTGAATGGTAACTGAGCTTTTGTTTTATTTTAATATAGTAATAGATTTAAATTACACATCGGATTTATAAAATTGATTCTTATAAATTATATTCACCTATGTGACTTGTGAGCAACATCAAACTCAATTTTTCGTAGAGATAATTTATTATTTTGAGAAGCTAAAAAAATAAGAGTAGGTTAGTAGAAATAATATCAACATGTATACCATATATTGTCACATTGGATTTTATAAATTAATTTAGAAAAAATTAGTGTCATATGCGAGTAAAGCTGTCAAAATGGGTCCGGCCCGCCCGTCCAAGATATCCGGAGTCTGGGTCGGATTGGGCTTTGAAAATCGAAGCCCGAAAAAAATTGAACCTAAAAAGTCCGCCCAAAAAACCTAACGGACCTACGGCCTTTTGGGCTTTAAAAAGTCTGTTCATTATAAATATTATTTAAATTTATTTTTTAATTAAAATATTATGAATTATAATATTAAATTATTAAAATTAAGTTAATTTATTTATAATCTTTTTTTAGAGGTAAAAATAATTATTTTATAAAAATTTATTATAAAAATTAAATAGATAAATAAACAAATTATTATATTAAAATTATTAATATTTAAAAAATATATTATAATAATCAGGGTCGAGTTAGGCTTCAAAATTTCGGACGGGCCAGGCTTACCCGGCCTGGTGATATTGATAGCTCTACATGCGAGTCAACATGATATTCAATTTAAGACTACCCAAAATTTGGGACATTTTGCAACAAAATAAAAAATGATACTCCTTCCGTCTCACTAAAAGTCGCTACATTTGACCAAATTTGTGAGAGTTTTTTGGTCAAACATGACCACTTTTAGTGGGACAGAGGGAGTATTACTTTCGTCCTGCTAAATGCCGTCACAAGAGATTTGACACATAGATTAATAAAGTATAATGTTGTGTTTTTAAAAAATATGAGTTCTAAATTTTAAAAGTAAAACTTTTTTTTATTGAGAAAGTGACCACTTTTAATGGGACAGCCTAATAAAAAAACATGGTCACGCGGGGAACGTATACTTTTAAGCTAAGTTAGAAGGGTATGTTATGTTTCCAACTAAAGATATTTGATTTTAAGGTTATAATCCATTTTTCTTAATGCTCGACCAAACAATAAGGATACAAATTGATTAGAACGTATGAACTATTAATTATTATTACTCTCTTCGTTCTAATAACTTTGGTCCCAACTTTAATGAATGATTGATAAAGCTTTAAAATTTTATTACCTCATCATATTTTGTATATTAACTTTTTGCTATTTTTCAAATGGTCGCGTGTTAGTACAATCCAAAATGGCAAAAAGAATCATGTTTGAGAACGACATAGTATAATGTAATCATAGTCACAAATATTTGGTTATATTAGTCAATAATCAGTTAAGATTAAGACTTTTATAATTATGTAATTTTTTGCCTTTATAAGTTGTGATAATAATATAGAGTTCATTTTCAAGTAAATCATGGGTCTTGCAGTGAAAATGTAATGTAAATTGTAGAAAAAGTCTTATAAAATACTATGCATTTGAACCAAATGTCTTCTCTGTAGGTCACCTGCGAATTTCATAGAAACCAATAATATAAGGCAGTGCAGTGGCACAAAACTGTAATGTTATTGTTAAACTCACCTGTTAATAATATTATACAACAATCAAATATACTACTATGCCCAAATTATATCATTATAACAACTAACAACAATGTAATTTAACTCCCATCGTCAGTTGAAAGAGGTGAAAACGGTGAATCTAAATTTGTTTTAGCTTCCTTTGCAAATAAGGGAGATTTCTTTGGAAGTCCAAGATTGCTCGAAATAAATGCCAAAATCCAATCTCCGGCCAAAGTGCCTGTGGTGAATAGAGAAGGGAACACGTACTCTGCCATAGAAGGAAATTGCTTAAGCGAGTCTCACCCGAAGAGCGGATTATAATATCAGGATCCGGTGCAACTGCCATATACATATGTTTCTCAATATCCACCACATCAATAAGAGGGTCGGTTGCATCCCCTCCTAGTTCTAGTTTTTCTTTACATGTTTCTTCAACAGAATGTGTTATCTCGTCCGTTGATGTGTAGGCAATGCATATTGCAAGCACAGCCCTTGAATTATGAGCAGTGGAATTCATCGCTTTTTCGGCTGCTAGCCTCACGGGTTTGCTCAAAAGTTTAAGGTTTCCAATGAAGTGAACTCTCACTCCATACTGGTTTACTATACTCTCTTTCTCAAGCAATGATTCAATCTTCTCCTGTATCAACTGCATGGTGGATTGAACTTCTTCTGGACGTCGTTTGAAGTTTTCAATGCTAAAAGCATAAACTGTGACATACTTCACATCTAACTCATAACAGTATTTTAACATATCCATAAGAGCTGAAAATCCAATCCTATGCCCAGTTCCTTCCAATAAACCTTCCTTCTTGGCAAATCTTCGATTTCCATCCATGATAAATGCAATATGTCTCGGAATTGAACCAGCAGAAAGAATTGAACAAATACATCTGCGCAGAAAACTACACAAACAGCCAATTAACCAAGCTGCAAGGTTACTACGACGTTTCTCCATATATAATTCAACTATCGTGGTAGAAGGTGAAGCTAGATTAGCCTGAAAACAGAAGTAGAAAGATTCAGTTTCATGTGTGCTATCATTAAGGAAACTTAAGACTACCATAATGATATTGTAAGATAGATAGCAGTAGTAGATAGAACTAAGAGAAGAACTTTGTAAAATAGATGGGCAAACTTATATATGAAAGCAAGGAAAGAAGTTTTCAGTTGGGATAATTATAAGGATTAATTGTCCCTCAATGCATTTAAGCTTAAAAACACATATAAAAAAATCTCATGCTTAAAGATAAAGGAGATCCCAGTGTTTCCCTCTAAGGTTGCAATTGTGAAATGAACTTAGGAAAAAAGTTGTGTCGAATTAGTTTTAACTGAAAATATTCAAAGCATCAAAATCCTTACTCAGTTAATGGGAACAAGACAATCAATCTTAAGATGTGCTTATATGTTGATTACTTAAAACTAACAAAGGATGCCGGCATGATAAGAATCAATTACTACAAAAGGACCAAGAACTCTTGTTAACTAGTTAAATTTTAGCAGGGAAGTAAGTTAAGAGCAGTGACAAGATATTATTTCTGACCAGTAAGGGCATAAGCTGTTGGTATTAAGTATATTAACTTAACTACAACGGTGAAAGCCCAACAAAACACTGAACCTTAACTGAAAACAGAAGGTACAAAGATACATCAATTCTGATCCAATAATATTGGAAACGAAGGACTCCAGATTATCCATGAGTTAAAGATTTCTTGTTAATCAGGGGAAGTTTAATCGCCATCTCCACCAACACGGTCAACTTGTCAATTTATGTACATCAGAGCTTTTCTATCTATTTATGAGTTTTCCCAGTTCATCACCTAGAATGCCAATAACTACTGAAGAACAGAAAATGCAAAAGATGCATTGAGAAGAAAGAAACGTAATTTATGTATCTATTCCTTTAAACTGGTCCCTATCTGTGTAATATGTCTCAATCAGGACAGAATATAAGACGAAAAAAATCATACACAAAGAGTAGACATCAATTGGTAATACACTGAACAGTCTATATTAGCTCACTCCATATTATACAAATAATCAACACTACGTCGGATCTTAAGATATCAGCTACTGCAATATATTCACTCTAAGGCCGCACCATCCATGA
Organism: Leonotis leonurus; assembly: GCA_026898415.1. NCBI lineage: Eukaryota > Viridiplantae > Streptophyta > Magnoliopsida > Lamiales > Lamiaceae > Leonotis > Leonotis leonurus. The sequence continues at coordinate 1,691,428 of JAPKLX010000024.1, read as the reverse complement.
GGCAATTCAGGCGGTCGCCTCAGACCTTTACGAAAATTGAGGGTACAAATTATCAATTTATATAAATAAATAACTATATTATTACCTATCTGTTTGGACCGTGAAGGAGAGTAAGGAGCACGGGGAGGTGGTGGAGTCGACGAACAGTGGCGGATGAGGCAGAGAGGGGGACGCCGTCGGATGAGCAAAGAAGAGAGAAAGAAGTAAAGGGTAGGGAAAGGGAAGGGGAAGGAAGGGGGCGGCGTCTCATTGGTGTGTTGTTGTAACCCGCTTAAAATTATTAAAAAATTTGATAAGTCAATTTTTTATTTTTACTATTCACTTGTCTAGTTATTCATGACCGAGTCATTATATTGATATATTTAATAATAATGATTGGTTTCAAAAAATGAAATATTTTATTTTTAAAAAATTAATTAATTTTATTAGATTCACGGCAAATAATGAAACAAAAAAGTATTCTTTAATATTTATAAAAAAATTTCATTAGATAAATATATTAATGATAAAAAATAATTAAATTTTATCATCTAGGTTTACCATCAATAAATATAATGTTGAAAAAATGTTTATTATTATCTCTTAGTTTTTATTTGATCTTTTTTTTGGTCATTTTATTACAATTTTAAAAAATAAGTGCAAAATAATAATATTATCATAAATAGTTCTTCATCTGTTCCAATAAGCATGACACAAAGGACGATCGTCAGGCAAAAGATTCGTTGTCTTCCTCTTAGAGGCAGAGGAGGTAGGACTGTGACCAAGAGTTCGAATCTTTATCTTCAAACGATTATCCCCAGGTTTGAGAGGTGGAGGACTTGGCAGGACACTCACAGCAGCAAGGTCTGCGGCAAAGCTAGCCGAGACAGTCTCTGAGAATATAGGGGAGGAAATGGTTAGTAAAAATAGATGAAAATCTAAAGACTAGAAACGAATGAATGATTCATACCATGGCTAGGAAAAATTGAGGTAGCAGACTTTCCTTTGGAGGATTGCGGAGTCTTGAGAGCTTTCGGGGTAGAGCTTTGCGGAAGCAGGGGGCGTCCGGAGGTCAGTGGGCGTCGAGCTCTGACCAGCAGAGGTATTTGAGTCATGAGGATTCATTCCCAGAGCTGCGGTACGAGAACCGCCTGCTCCTTGAGCTATGGCCTCTGCCTTTTTGGCCGAGCAAGCTGTCATAAAAGCAGCAGCTTGGGCACGCGCTGCTCTGCTTAATTTATCGAACTCACTCATATCTGCAATATAAGAAATTCACAGTCATGAGTATTAAGTCATTTTAGGCTTCAAAGATATTAAGAGGAGGAAGGTCTATACCCATTGAGGGGTTCCACGGGAGGCTGGGATGAAGGTCAAGATATGAGAGGACGACAGAGCTTTTGGTAAAAGGAATTACAAGAGAATGAAGTAAAGAAGTGTTAATTATTTCTTGAAGTTGGGAAGCAATGGTGCTGGGAACACCAGACCCTCCCTGGTCAAACCGAGTGGAAGACAATTCCTTGATAAGGGGGAAGACTGTAAAGCCCCAACTGTCGTTTTCGGGAGGTGTAACAACATAATACTCGCTATACCAGCCTTTATCAAGGCTATGGTATTTACCATAGATCTCACTATGATGATTTGGGGAAAAATAGATAAAAAGCGGACTCTTTTTCAAACGATGAAGATCAAAAAAGAGTTCGGCGGTATTCTCGAATCCAAAAAGTGATAAGAAAATATGGAAAAATCAGCTTTTCTTATCGACATTGGGTTCAGTTGATTAAATGGAATATCATATTTACTAAAGACGTCGCAAAAAAAGGAAGGAATAGCCTCCCTCAAACTGTTTTGGCCAAAGAATAACCGAGGAAAAGGATACGTTCTTCGGACGCTCATCCGCCTCGGGGATACGAACAGAATATCCCCCGATATTCCCTAGTAATCTCTTTAGAGATCGGAGGGTGTTTTTAGTAGCAGAAGAAGGAGGAAAATGTCTTAAGTCTGGTCCAGCCATGATTGAGTAAGAAGGAGGATGAAGGTTTGAGCGAAATACCTGCACGCAGAGAAGATGAACAGCTTGGACTAGGAAAATCAAACAATAGATAGTGGTGGAGAGATTTTCGTACCTTGGCAGTTTCAAAACATAAAGAAAAGGAAGTGAAGAAAAAGTAACCGCGCAGAAAAGTTCTCCAAGTCTTATTTATATAATATTTATAAAAGTTACGGAAATGCAAAAAGCAACACGTGTCTAGATGAGATCAATTTAATTATCATCTAAAGGTAGGAAATTAAGGACATTTGGACTCCTCGAGATGAGAAATTTGAAAGGCAGAGTATGTAGAGTGATAGTAGTGTGTTTTTCTGGAACTGACAGTTGATTTGATAGAGAATTAATGAATAGCTGCTTTTTACTTTATTGAGACAAACAAAATTACACAATTGTCCTTGCGGAGAGCGGGAAACAAGAAAAAGAAAGGAATGTTTTAAAAAATAATTAAATTTTCAGTTCTGTTTCTCAGAGGTGATTGAAAGTATCCTCTTAGACTTTTTGGGTGGGTGAAGTTGATATGGAGAAATATCATTATGGCTCACAATATGAAATATCAAATGGCCAGAAAATAATAAGAAGTCTTTATAACATATATTTACTTAATAAAAGAGGTGAAATATATTAGGTTCCCTAAGATCTGCTCTGCAGAGCTTGAGATGGTGGTATGATTTGCAGAACTTGTGACATAGAATTCAATAAGGTATCTGAATATTTGTACTTTAGACATACCAGATCTATTTACAAAGTAAGAGCTTGTTCTTGGGCAAACCTTGAGCTCTAATCAAGGTCTGAAGTATAGTCCAAATATATATATACTGACACATGTCAGGTTTTGTTACACAATTTGTACCCAAAAGTGGTTATTTGGAAGAAGGCGACCGTAACTGTTAGGTGGTCCCTTAATGACGTGGAGCTGTGTGATTGGAGAAAATGTTTAACAAAATTGTACTGTGTATGCAATATTGTCAGGGAAATATTACCCATTATACCCTTCACATCTCATACTATATATACCGTTCTTTATCATTTCTTCCATTAGTTACAATCATCGTTTTACATCCTTACTATAAACAAACCATTCTCTAGCTTTATAAGATACTGACTTGGGCGTCAGAGTGTCTTCTCAGGGAACTCCCACGGTTCTCCGGTTTTATTTTGTAGACTTTTACCGGTGAAATCAAGATCTGGCAACAGGTGGTTACATTTGGATTTCAGGTAAAAGCTTTATGTCTTTTGTAGTTTTCATTCCTTTTTTCTTACTTCTTTGTTGTGGATTAATCTTCAATCCAACAGAGTATATATTTTTCGTTGACAAACTAAGAAATGCACATCTTTTTTCACGAACATATAGACTATGTTCTTTTTGAGAGACAACTTTATCTCTTAAAAATGTGGGATAAAAGTATAATTACCCTTAAAATTCCTTCTTTTTATCCCTCCCTCCGATCTAAATTTATATAAGAGGGATGGATAAAAAAAAGAAGGAATTTAAAGGGTAATTATACTTTTATCCTAGATTTTCAAGAGATAAATTATTTCATAAGGTTATGTTCTATTTGAATGATAAATTTATCCTTGAAAATGTGGGATAAAAGTATAATTACTCTTTAAATCCATTCCTTTTTTTTCCACCCCTCCCATCTAAATTACAAATTCATCACTATTTTTCTCCTTAATCCCACTCTAAGGAGAGAGATAATATTTACATGGACAACTGTGTGGACCGATGGACTTACCAGCCTTAATCGTTACAAAGGGCGATGTTACCACATTGAGCCTGTTCCTGGAGAAAAGGATCAATATATATGTTATTTAGCTTACCCTTTAGACCTTTTTGAAGAAGGTTTTGTTACAAACATGTTTACTTCCATTGTAGGAAATGTATTTGGATTATTTGTACAAATGGTACTTCGAACTTGGAACGAGTATGGAGAAATTAACGATACTTCTTTATCTTTTGAGTTGTTCTGCCGGATCGGTAGCTCAAGATCTTTGGTCTTTACCCGGACCCGATGAAAAAAATGGGATCACTTCTTATTATCCCGATTAGTAAAAGCTCCCTTTGAGTGATAAATTTATCCCTTAAAAATGTGGGATAAGAGTATAATTACTCTTTAAATTCCTTCTTTTTT
>JAPKLX010000024.1:1604332-1686870 GCA_026898415.1 Leonotis leonurus | reverse complement strand
AAAAAAGAAGGAATTTAAAGAGTAATTATACTCTTATCCCACATTTTCAAGGGATAAATTTATCACTTAAAGAGAACACAACCTAAATATAATATAATATTGTTGAATATTATGAGTTGAAATATTGTTATTATCGAATTTTCATAGATCATTTCATCATTTGTAAATTATAATTATGTTATTAAATTTATAAACCGCTATTATCGAATTTTCATAGATCATTTGTGAATTATAATTATGTTATATAAACTTTATTCATATAGTTATATAACTTAGACAATAATCTTTTCTATAAACCAGCTACAATCCTTATTTCAAAATAATGTAAAGTATGTAACTCTTACTTTTACATTATACAACTATTTATAGTTAATATTTTTTTGTAATGAAAACACATTAGCTAAAATTATAGTTCTAAGGTTTGATGCATGGAATATATGCAATATTTGAGCAACAATTGTAATAATGATAAAACAGTAAGTAATTAGTACTCCATTAATGAGATGAAGAAGTATATACAGAACTGGAAAACATAGTATATTTTAGAGGTCATTTATCTTTGAACCCACTAAAACAAAAGTGAGACCAAAAACATGATTCAAATAATTCATGGGATGCTTTTGAAGGGAAAGCTGCTTCTTATACATTGTCATTCCAATTATTTCATGATACATGAACAAATATTCGGACACAAATTACATTTGTTGGCTTATTTTTCATCCTTTCTTTGTATTCTATTCTATATAGCTTATAAATTAAGCAAAAGTTGCAGACAGGTAAGGCAAGGCAAGTACTGAGTACACATGCATATACAAATATAGTTCAAATGAGATATCAAAGTAGTTAGTTAACAAGGAAAGCTCCCAGTGATCCTAATGTGATCAAGAGTGCTCTTTAGCCCATATTTCAGCACTGCCTTATTGCCCTCCCGGAATCCGTCCCCGTATGCTGCAGAAGTGTCCGATTCTATCTGGTGTTTGAAGAACTCACCCAGTTTCTTCTCGAACTCTGACCGTTTTCCCTTCTTCGAAGAGCCAGATGAGGAAGCAGATGATGATGACGATGATGATGAAGGAGCAGAAGCTGCATTACCACCGGAACCAGCTATGATTTCAGAATCCAACCACATGTGAGCCAGCACTTGGCAGATGCCTTCTTCGACTTCTGGGTTTAGATTTGGGTAACCTGAAACGAGACATGGTAGACAGAAGATAGTAGACGCATTGCACAGAGAAATTTCAAGGAAAATGGTGCAAGTGAAATGAGTGAAGATTACCTTTGAGTCGGAGCCATGCATGCATCATTTCGTGAGCCAAGATTGAGCCAGTCAATAACCTAAATAGGTGACACGTTAGTAATTGCAAGGATCTAGAGGTAAAGATACAGTATATATCTATATATATATATGTACACATATATATATGCATAGCATGTAAGTAAACTCTACCTGGGCAGACCATACAAGATAAGAATTGCTGTTACTTCACATTTTCGAACCAGCCGGTAAGGTTCGGGGAACATGTCTATTATCCGATATCCTCCTATTTTAGGTCGTCTCAGTATCTATAAATTTTCATAAAAACAAAAATAGTCTCACAACATTATTCAGTAGTCAAAACGATCTTAAATTAACTTTAAAGATGCTCGTACCGTGTTAACAGTTTGCTCTTCTGACAGACAAAGGCCTCTCGTCTCCGGCATGTGGTGATGACCCTGGCAATGGTACAAATATTATGGAATCAGTGCTTTTGATTTTTAAAGTGTAAAATTTCAGGCGAAATACAACGCTTGTACAGAATAAATAATATTTACATTTTTCTCTCCTTCCATGGCTTCATTTAGTGCTTGTCTCTCAACCAAGAGTAATGGCACTTGCTGCTCCACCTTCATCATTAAACCTTCGTAGAATTCTTGTATTTCAAGGTAAAGAGGTTGGCACTCATGTGTATCCATTATCGATGAGTCCAGACACTCAAGACACAGCTTCCTTCCATCATCAAGAACTAAGTATCTAGCATCTACAGGCTGCATTATGAAGGGAGTTTGCATTAGTAAGATGTAGTATTTATTGTAGAGTCTCTTTCAAATTATACAAAGATGTATATTCACTGTTCACCTCCATTCTTTCACAGCTGCAACAGCGGGGTGTTCCATCGTGTTCATGTGAAGGGCAGTACTTCTGATGCCAGAAAGGATGAGCTCTGTACTCAATTAGTCCAGCAGCATTTGTGGGAATCTAAGCAGACGAAAAATAGAGAATGAGGAAAATTGCCAAACCTCTCAAGGCAGGTCAACGAAAAATGCCATCTAGCAAATTTAACTCAGTTTGATCTAAAAATCATTCAAACAAGGCTAAAAAGATTCGAACATATCTCAACCTATCACCCTTCTCAAAGTTAATTAGGACTCTTGGGATTGCCATGAACTTTTTTAAAACCACATAAGCCCCAGCCAAAGTAGTTTTGAGGTTCAAAAAATAAAGATTACGTACTTTTGGGCTTATGACGGAATAGAGAAATGTATTTTCACGTCAAGCCTGCCTGCGATCGATCCTACACAGTTTTCAAGTACTGAAAATTTTGTTTGGGGATACATTTTCATAGTTTACTGTAGTTAGGATGTAATTGGTTAAAGTCAATAGCTCATGCTAAAATTGAAAAAATGATGATGTTTTGGATATATTTAACTATTTAGCCTTCAAACAACAGTAAACTGTTAAGCATAATGTAATCCGAATATTATGTACCAAACATAGCAAACGGAACGCATAATGCCGCCCAATGGAATTTGAATACTTACAAAGTTCATGCAAACATCACATTTGGGGTGGTGCAAATCCTTATAGCAAGATTTATGGAAAGGGCGATTATCAGACATAGAAAACTGAAATGGAATCCAAGAAGAAGTCAGTTAACAACGGAGGCATCAACAAAGTCGGAGAGCAGAGGAGCTAGTATTCTTGGAAGAGTTCAGCACCTCATAATCAGAAATTGCTTGGTTGCAAGCATGACAACAGAAACAGTCTGGATGCCAGACAGCTCCCATGCAACTTAAGTATCTGCCATGGCCAATTTCACTATTGCAACCAGCACAGATTCTACAAAAGAAAAAACATGCATGTCCATGAGAACCGAAAATGTGAGTATTTTCTACAGCAACAATCGCCAACTCATACAACAGATGTACAAAATAGTCTTAGCAAGACATATCATTTCTCATGTCATTTAACTTTTCAACATTGTTTTTGAAAGTGTAACTACTCTTTGAGAAGATGAGGCCCATAAAAATGTCCGAGGCACAAGAGCTTGTCTGGCTTTACTGATAAATAGTATTCTCTCCAATTTAGGAAGTCAATATTAACCTAGAGACAGAGAAGAGAATGATTCGGACATACAGCCTCTACAAGTACACTTATACAGGAAGTTGAGTTATTGACTATAGAACTGAAATTTTTCAAATCATTTGGCTAACAATAAGCAGATATGTAAGAGGATCTTGAGAATCTTCTTAAATTTTGCATAAAATTGTATTAGCTGCATGAATATGCGTGTTCCTATATGTTGCCAGTTCCATAATTTAAATTTTATGTTTGCAGATCTCGCTTAACATAATTAAGTTAGGCCCAAATTTTCAGGAATACGTTTCACCAATCCATCTGACAGGTTGACAAATATCTGGAATAGAAATTCCATAAAAGCAGAAAGAGAGCCAAAAAATGAAAATTTTCTGCGACTGTAGTACCTGTATCCTGAAGAATGGTAGAATGGATACGGTGGTGCAAAACTTCCATGATCAAATTGAGACGACCAAGCTGTAGATGGTTGAGGTGGAGGTGCTTGAGGTGGAGGTGAAGGTGATCTAGGTGGAGGAGATTGAGGTGATTCAGGTGAAGGGGATCGTGGTGGATGAGATTGAGGGGGAGATGATATAGGTGAAGGACATCGAGGTGGAGGTGGTGGTGATTGTGGTGGAGATGATCGAGGGGATTCCACATTCCAACTTTCTTGTAGAGCCTTAGCAAGCTGTTCATCTTCGTCCAACTGAGAATCACTATCTGATACATTTAGGTGTCTAAATAAGTCATCAAATACCAAATTACCAATACCCTTAACACCCTTAACAAGACTTCAAAAACATGATGCTTCGTTAATCATTATTGCATTACCTCGTAATAATAAAACATCATATAGTTTCTAAAAAAAGATCAGTCTTCAGACAACTTTTTTTCTTAAAAAATTTGTGTGCACTCACAAAAAGATGTCACAAGAGAAGAAGACCAGAAACAAGAAATAAGTTGAAAGAATCTACCATTGGGTATGAATCCTCAAGAGAAAATCTTGCAGCTGCTTGACTTACCTATAACTCTTTTCCCTTTCTCTTTCTCGCTCTCATGCGCTTCAGCAATGGAAAGCGCAATTGCTCTATCGAGTTCCTCCCTCTCAAAATCTGACAATTGATCCTACATTAAGAATCAAGAAAGAAAAATGATGCAAACCGTGACGTATGTATATATATATATAGATAGATAATCAGGATGAAGTCGAATCAATCATGATAAAGGACAAGACGAGTACCGCTGAAACTGGAGGTCCTTCCCAAATTGTATCATCATCATATTTCCCATTATACTGCCCTTTTAAGATTCTGTGGTTCGGGCCTTTAAGAATCTTGGTTAGCCATCCCATTATAAGAGCTGCTATCTGCTTCGGGCTTTTCGCTTATATTCTGCAGACTGCCAAGGAATATTGAATCATTATACAAGTGAAGTGCGCTCCTACTCAAGGAATTGAACTTATATTCTTCAAATAATCATATATGACCTTTGAAAGATCATTAACTCCAACCTTAAGGAAAGGAATCAAAGATGAAACAACCATTTTTAACTCAAGATTAATTCATCAACTTCAAACTTGCTAAAATTAATTCATCACTTGAAACTTGCTTCAAGTTCAAGCAAAACCCCCAAGTAACCCAATTCCAAATACATCCATAAAGAAAGATAAATCAAACTTGAGCTTCCAGAACTCTCTAGAATCAAACTCATGCTTAAAGATAAAGAGAACCCAGGGTTTCCCTCTAAGGTTGCATTTGTGGAATTAATTTAGGAAAAAGTTATGTCGACTTCAGTTTTAACTGAAATATCTTCAAAGTATCTGATAGAGTGAACTCACGAGGTGATAAATGAAGGGGAATTTTATTGAAATAATATGGAAAGAACATAACTCAGAACCGAAGTTCTGCCCAAGCCGTCAAACTCAGAACCGAAGTTCTGCCCAAGCCGAAACCGTCGAAATACTAATCCAAAGTCCGATCCCTAGATTCTAACAATGATCTATAAATACTAATAATTAACCCTAAGCCCACGGACAAGCCCGTAAGGCACTAAACCCAATAACCAAATAACAATAATTAATAAATAACAATTTGAAATTTGAATAGCCGCTCTATCAGTAGCAAAATCTTTACTTCATTAATGGGAACAATAGTTATATGTTGATTACTTAAAAGTAACAAAAGATGTCAAGTTATGAATAAAATCAATAACTACGAAAAGACCAAGAACTCTTGTTAACTAGTTCAATCTTAGCAGGGAAGTAAGTTAAGAACAGTGACAAGATATTATTTCTGACCTGTAAAGGCATAAGCTATTGGTATTAAGTATTTTAAGTTAACTACGATGGTGAAAGCGCAACAAAACACTGAATCTTCAACTGAAAACAAAAGGTAAAAACATACATCAATTCTCTGACCCAATAAAAACAAAGGACTCCACATTATCCATGAGAAACACACTCAAGAGTTAAAGACTGCTTGCTGATCATGGGAAATGTAATTGCCATCAGTATCAATACGGACACACGGTCAACTCATCAAATTATGAACATCAGAGCTTTTCTGCCTATTTACGAGCTTCCTAGTTCATCACCTACAACGCCTAAATACTCAATAATGGAAATTGCAAAAGATATATAGAGAAGAATGAAACATGATTTATTTATCTATTCCTTTAAATTGGTCCTTATATATGCGATATATCTTCATCAGGACAGTATATACCCTTTATTCAATTAATAAGACCAAAAAAATCATACACAAAGAGTATACATCAATTGGTAATGCACTGAACAGTCTATATTATCTCACTCCACATTAGACAAATTAATCAACACTATGTCGGATCTTAATATATCAGCTACTGCAATATACTTCACTCAGTAAACTTACAAAAAAAGAAATATATATGATATACAAGATGTTAACTTCTTCCAAACAAACAAATCAAAAGCTTTTTAATTAAAGCAAGAAAATATGAAAATGGATTCAGGGATTACCACAAGGTTTGGCTTTGAAAAAGGGGGAAAATGAATCTGCAACTGCGGCCACTGCGACGATGAGCCCCCTTTAATTCAAACTTTCTAGAAGAAAACGCCTCAACTCTATCCCTCTATTCACTATTCACTATCCATTCCCGTCTCAATTGAACCATAGAATTCCAAATACATCCACAAATAAATATGAATCAAACTTAAGCTTCCCCATACATCCTCTGACCAATTTATGAAAAAAAGAAACGATTTTTCTTAGTCAAATAATCAAAACAGATAAGCTTACTCTTCAAGATTGCTCCACTGTTCAAATCTTTGATGACCGGAAAAAAAATCCAAAAAACAAATCTTTTTCACAACAACAAGAAGCAGATCAGTATATATCTTAGAGAGAGATGGAGATGGGTTTACCAGAAACAGATGAAGAATCAGCAGAATTTGGAGGAATTTGATGAGAGCCCGAAGGAGGCATAAAATTTGGGGGATATGAGCATAATCAGCAACAAGAATCAGAAGAGAGAAGATAGTCCATTTCCCCACATCACACTTTGAGTGTGTGTGAGTGAGAGACAAAACCACCCAATCTAATACTCGAGGTCGAGGAGAAGCATGTATGGATGAGTGCTGATTATGTGCTCGACTCGAATTAGAAGAAAAGAAAACACTCGAAAACAAAGTGGACACCTAACAAGCACTACTTGATAATGATAGTCTTCATTTCTAAGCAAAAGCATATGCTAAAAAATTGGCCTTGTTTTAAATCCTTAATAATTAAACAGTCACTTCTCTATAAACTAGTATTATAAAAATTTAACATTTCTTTAATATTTTCGAAATTCATGTACTACTAAATTATTAGAAAACCTCTAAAGCTTGTAAAATATTACAAACATTTATTTAAGTAGTCAAAAGAATACGCAACTTCTAATATTATTTATAATATTTTTACTCACTTTTATTTTCAATGAAAAAATATCTTATCCATACCCACATACATTAATGTGTCTACAATTAATAAAATGTCACTAAACAAATAGTGAAATGCTCATGATAAATTTTAAATTATTATTGACTAGTATCTCCATCTAATTATTTATAACACTTTTTAAGAGTAAAATATTTTTTTTAGAAACGAATCATTATTAATATGACATCTCAATATAGTAAATGTGTCATGAATAATGAGACGTAGGAAGTACGTACTTATCCGTACAATGCACGATAATATATATATATATATATATATAATTATTCATTTGGGATGTCTTACGGATCTATTTGCTAATTGCAAGCACATCCGAGTTGATTTCAGTTTACCTAATCATAATTGTTTAAAACTAATATAAGACATAAGATTAATTCTAGTTCCTAAGTCTAACATACCCGATGCTTCCTTACGATTTTCTAAAGTGATAATGATAACAAAACTACCTAGATTGCGTTGTTTAAGAGGTAAATGCCAATTTCTTAAAGAATTTAACATAGGTAGGAATATCCTGAATAACTTTAAGAAAAGGGTAAATTTACATTTACCTTGGACATCATCTTATATAAATCTGCGAGCTGCTGGTCGCATTTCGTATTTCTTAACCTGTTGGGATAAGGAATCGGCGGAACATATGGATTAGTTATCTTATGACGTTTATCACTGGGCTACTCTTTCTCAAATTGTGATAACATCTCCATCTTGTTATCCACAACTTTTCCACTCCTAAGGACGGTCACAACTTGAACTTGATGAAACTGATGACCATGTCTCAGAATTTTCTCCGTCAGCTGACTTTGCTGGAATTGGTTGACTACCCCAGAAATTTGTCCTATGGTTGTCTCGAGACATTTAATTGTGGCATCCTGATCTTCTCGAACCGGTTTTCTCTCTTGCATAAGTGCAACCAAACTATCATCAAATAATGATTTTTGAGGAGGAACAGAGGATTAAATTGTTGTTGTTGCGAGTAATCCTGATGCTGCTGAAACTGAGGCTGGAAATTTTGAAATTAGGGTCGTCCATTAGAGAAATACTGAAAATTATGTGCTCCTTGCCCCTGAAATTGTGGTTTCCACCCCGAATTTTGTTGATTCCACCTCGAGTTTTATGGTTTCCACCACGAGTTTTGTTGATCTTGTATATGGTATATGTTAAGATAAACTATGCTGAAGTTGACATACTAGAAAAAAGGTTTTCATTTTTACTGAATTATAAAAACTACAAAAATGAACGGAATATAATTTTAAGCTAGTCAAATTCATTGTATTTATAGATAGAAAAACATAAACTAGAGTTGTTTAACTCACAAACTATGATAATGAAACTATCTAACAACCTTTGACATGTTAATTGTACTTTATGGATATGTTTACTAAATATGATAGGATTGATTAGAATTATATACACCCTTATGATTACTTTAATCTCACCCTGCTAGGTGTGATACTTTCAAACAATTAATCTTTTATTTGAGCATTAATCACGAACTTTATTATATCTTATGAGTTTAATCCAAATTAGTAAACACTAGACTAAATTATATTATGAGTTTAATCTTTTTGCAGAAGATAAATACTCTAATACACCCTAACAATTTAGCACGGTGTAAAAACACACAACATTAATCGATCACGTAATAAGTAGAATCTAGAATCAACAAGAGTTTTGGTAAAACTGTCAGCCTGATCGATTGAAGGAACAAAAATAAGTTCAACAATTTTGTATACAATTTTCTAGCTAATATAATGCATTTCCGCCTCAATGTTCTTTCTTCTTATGTGGAAGAGTGGGTTACTAGCAATTGCAATTGCAATTACATTGTCGTACCATAGCTTGAGAGGAGAAGCTATTGGCACACTTAACTCAGCATATAAAGAAACAATCCAGACCAGATCCGTAATAGCATTTTCCACGCTTTGATATTATGATTATGCACTATTTCAAGAGATCACTTCTAACTTCTAAAAACTCGCTCAATCAACGTCAAAGTATGCAAAAAGTTGAGAAGAATACGAGTGAGTGAATTTTAGACTATAAAAAGATAGTATCTTTAAGACATCTTAGAAGCCACTTGCAAGAAGTTCAGTGCAAATTAGTTGGAGCAACAGGGGTATTGACTGGGCTTGTTAACAGTGAAGGCAATATCTGGTCTTGTGAGCAAAAGATATGAAGAGCACCAACTGTGCTTCTAAAATCAGTAGATCATGATGAACCTATTTTTTTTATCATCACCAACAATAAGATTATCATCTACATAGATCATGATAAGCTCTAGTGAAGAACGTGTGTTTCAGTAAAACAAAAATAAATATGCAACCAAGAGTTTGAACCCGAGACAACAAATTTCAGTATTGAGTGTGTCAAACCACAAATTTAGCATCTTTTCAACTGTAAAATACAAGCTCATGAATGAGAGAGATACAACTACTCGGGAACTTATCATATTTGTTGAGACAACGAACACCTCACCGCATGACCTAGAATGGACTCATTAGTAAAAAAATAATCCAACTCATGAGAAAAGTGATCCATCCTCATTCACAACGGAGGAACATGCACATACGCCATTAACACATGATCTCCCTTTAGAACAAATCTCGCAAAAAACATTTATGACTGTAGATACCATATTAAGATAAATTATGTTGAAGTTGAGGAGATGAGAAAAATGTTTTCATTTATATTAATCCAACATAAGATATTGTATTTATACATAGAGAAATGCAAAAAAGAGTTGCTTAACTCACACGCTATGTTGTTGAAATTATCTAGTTGTAGTTTAACAGCTTAATTGTATAGTTACAGTAACCACTTTTTACTGACTTGTGTTTGGCATGATTTTGTTGCGTTTTTAGTCTTTTTGTCGACTCTAGTTGAGTCGTCTTTTAATTTATTTTTCGTTGTTTTTAGTTCGTTTATATTTTGTGGTTGTGGTTCCTATTGTGTTGATAGATAGGTGCGAAAAAGGAGCAAAAGGACGAAGAAATGAAGCCGAGGAAGCCGGACGGGAGCTTGCAAGGAGTAACGGCAGAGAAGACACGTGGATTTGTTATGTCCTATGCAAAGCCCATCGACTGTTGGGCCTGTGTCGCTGGCGAGACAGAGACACCACCCCAGCGATTTTAGAACAATTTTTTACTATTTAAACACGCGTTTGGGCGTGTAATAAACACATCTTTTATCCCTTTTTATTATTTTTCGTCTAGAAACACTTTTTTACTTGCTTTCCTAGTTATAATTCGCCCTCGGGATGAAAGATTGAGGGTGGAGATTAGCCACCCAATATATGATTTATTATTTAGTAAGTATTTCTTATATTTTGATTATTGAATGGGTTTGCGTTGTTAATTCTCCACTAGGGTTTTTAGAATTTCTATTAATTGATTATTGATTGTTTCAATTGATTCATGCCTATTGATTTAACTAGTTCTTATTCAATTGAAACGCATGAGCACCGTTTTATTTTCCTAAATATTGGTTGAGGTCGAGAGATAATTTCAATATTAGATCTAGGGTTTAATCAACTTCAATTCTGAATCGGAAACATAAGAGTTGTAATTCGTAGGTTGATCTTATGATATTCTATTGTGTGATTTGAATACAGAAGTTAGGATTACGACTTAATTACAAATACGAGAGTTAAGTGATTAAGAAACTCTAGAGAATCATTTGTTGGCTATGAATGTTTGTTTATTAATTGAGGAATTCTTATTGTTTAGCTTGTGTTTGGTTTGTTTCTAGTTCATGTTTAGTTGTGTCTAGATGTTAGTTTGATTTGATTTTGTGTCGTTTTAGTTCTTGTTTACGCCGGTTTTGTTTGTTTTCGTATTGGATGTAGAAGTCTAGGATTGTATACTTGTACTCCTAAATTGATATCAAATTAGTCATGCATTCACACTCGGTTGGAATCTCTAGAGGTAGCTTAGCAATTCACCTTCGTATTTATACACTAAGCTGTGACTTTCACTTTCGTATCAAACTCACACCTCTAGAATTCACTTAGTCTAACATGAAATTCTTATTCAAACGTTTCTGATTAGAGAATAAGTGTTAATTAACTACAAATCAAGTGTTAAATCAATTTATCAATCTACTTTTACACCTATGAGAATCTAATGGTGACCAAGCATTAAATTCCATCCAAAACAAGTTAATCGACCAAGCATGAGTTAATTATAACATCAAACAAGATAATTAAGTATCCAATCCTAGTAAGAATCTAGCCAAACATCATAAACATGGTAGAAACACAAATGGAATCCATTAAAATCAAACTTACTAGATAGAATGTAAGAAAATCAACTTGGAATCCACTTCAATCCGTTGGAAATTGACAAATCTAGACTAGGAAAGCATATATAAAGTGTTCTAAAGAGAGTTCTCGTGTTTTTACAATGGAAGATATGATAGAAATGCTTCTAAACTCATTAAATAACCCGCTGAAAACTGCCTCTTAAACGTAGTCGAGCCAACAATCGTTGGTTGTGCCACGCTAGCGCACAATTTAGGCGGGCCCAGCAGCCGCTGGGTTCCCAGGAGTCATTGGCTCGACCTCTCTGAAATTCCATTTTATGCACTCCAGCGAGTGTCGGATAGCCAGCGCCCGCTGGCTCGCCCGTGTGCTTCCTTCGCGTCGATTATCCTCCCATGCAGTCCTCGGCTAGTCTTGTTTCACTCAGCTTTGCTCAAACGACATTATCGGCATCACTTCTAGCTCCCATCCGTTGTCATTTCACCATCCTGCATCAAACATGAAAACACAAAGACCGTCGTAAAAACAAACTAAAAAGATACGAAAACAAATCAACCTAAAGTCTAGACACGACAAAACAACAACAAAAAACATAACAAAAATATGATAAACACCAGCCGCCGCTGGGTTTGAATTATTAGCGTGACTTAAACTCCTTTATACACTTTTTCCTCCACTTCAAACACATTATTCTCTTTCTTTCTCCTATTTTTCGAAACCCTACTTCCAAATCCTCCATTCTCCCTCCAAATCTCACTTCCATTCAGGGGATAGTTTCGTCCATAGACACACGAGTCCAATTCCTCGATACACGTGTCATCTCTTTGGAGGAGATATGGTCGAGGTGGTTGGGACTCAACCCCCCCCCCCCCTTCTCATACACCATCCGACTATCAGGATCCGGCGTACTAGTTTGTTTTCTCTTTTCTTTTCTTGTTGTTTTTGTTTGTTTATTTATTTCGTTCAGTTTTATGCTTGTTTTGTTTATGCAAGTACCAATCTTGGGAGTTAGTTAGAGACTCAGGCTTGTTGTTGGCTCGTGTTTCATCAATGAAGTCTCCTTTCTCCTTCTTCTTTAATTCCTTACAACGTGGGCGTAGTAGAATTTAAGTGTGTGTATGTGTGTGTGGGGGGGGGGGGGGGGGGGGGGGGGAGGGGGGGTTTCTTTCTTGCATGCTTTTGTCATGTCGTGTCTTTATGTTTCTTTTGTTGGTATCTTATTCTTACCCAATCTTTATCATATGCACGTTGTCTTGCTTGTTCGATTACTTTGTGTTGATGATTATCGAGTATTAACATGTGAGCTTTGGTATGAGTTTGTAAGGTTGTAGGCTTATATTTGTTTGGTTTTCGATTGGGCTAAGTTGTGTGGTTAAGACGGTTAGTGGGGCATGTTGCTTTGCTAGTTGGTGTGTACCAATCATGATCCAGATTATGAGTGATTACTCTATAGTGTTTATGTGTTTGGTTTCCCTTGAATGAAAAAATAGAGAAAAAGAAGGAATAAAAAGAGTGTTAACTCTTCAAAAAAAAAGTGTAATAAAATGCTAGAAGGGCATGAATGAGTAGACGAGTCGAATTCGTGGGTTCTACTCCGCTTATCTCCGATAATGAGTATGGAAAACCACATCGTGGTACTCAATATAATCCATTGATGTTCATACCCAATGACTATACCCATATGCGGACTTACTCGTTTTGCTTAAAGTTTAGGGGGAATTGGATATGTGAATGATAAGGAGATATGAGATGTGTGTACATCATGATCATGTGCATGCTGATAAACTTAGTAACTGACAACACTACGTTTTGATTGAGTTACTGAATACGATTGATAATTGAGCCTAGTCTAAGATTTGAATTGAAGGTATGAATGGATGTTTGGCTTATGCGTTAATCCTTGAGTTGAATTGATGCATTGTGATTAGATTTTGCTTGAGGACAAGCAAATGATTAAGTGTGGGGGAGTTGTTTAGCTTGTTTTTGGTTTGTTTCTAGTTCATGTTTAGTTGGGTCTAGATGTTAGTTTGATTTGATTTCGTGTCATTTTATTTCTTTTTTACGCCGGTTTTGTTTGTTTTCGTGTTGCATGTAGGATGATGAGAGGAAGAGTGGATTGGAGCCGTATCGATGCCGAATATGCCGAGCATGCTAAGTCGAACGAAGTGGTACAGGTCGAGGATTGCATGAGGAGAAAAATGGCATGGAAGGAGCGAGCCTAGAGTCCAGCGGGCGCTGGGACCCCAGCGCTTGTTGCGACGAAGAATTATAGAGAGGGCGTAGAAGGGCAAGCGACCGCTAGGAACACAGCGGCTGCTAGGCCTACGCAGCGCGAGGGACAGAAAAAGCCAAGCCTGCGGTCGCTTGGCGCATTTAAAAAGCGGTTTTCTATTGGATTTAAAGAGAAAAATGGGGGCATTTGAAAGGGGAACAACCTGCAACTGATAGATTAGCATTTTTATACTTTATCTCTCTCAAAACTCTTGTGATTGTATTTTACTTTGAGAGGAAGGATTAAAGTGGAGATCGACTGCTCCATCCACGTAGTGTAATCTTTATTAGGTATTTCATGTTGAATTCTTATTGATGATTATGTGATTGGATTGTGTAGTTGAATCTCCACTAGGGTTTGAGTTTCTAAAGTGATTATTAATGTTTAGAATTGTTCATGCTTGTTGATTGGATTGTGCTTTTTTAATTGGATCGATTGATCACCGTTTCAATTCCTTAGACACTAGTTGAGGTCCAGAGATAATTCTAAGTGTCAGATCAATGTCTAATCAATATCGGTTTGAATCGGAAACGTATTAGCCGGGTGTTCATATATTCATTTTGAAATTCTTACATGTGTGACTTAAATACGAGAATTGTAGTCACCATCTAATTATGAATGCGAATGTTAGTAAGTAGATAGCTTTTAGGAATTCTTAACTAGTAGACGAATGCATGAATTAGTTGTAACATGATTTGATTGACGAAGTTATTCGAATCCAAGACCCTTATTCCGAATTCCCGTTATTTAGTTGTTGTTTGGCCATTTAGTTTAGTTAATCTTATAAATTAAACTTTGGTAGAATGTTTAGGATCTTTTATTGTTTGATCTCTAGCACTTTAATTAAGAAGCTCTGCTAAGCCTTCCACGTGATTACTGCGTACTATAGCTCGTTCAATTGCGAGAACGTAGGCACACGCTTTAGGTTGAACACTTATTTTGGTAATCTACTACGCGAGTCATGATTGTTATATGATTATGAATAGAAAGTGATTAATTAGACAACTCTTAAGAACCCCTTAATGAATGAACAAATGCAAAAATAATTGGAGTATGATTTAATCAATTATGGATCTTCTGAAGCCTAGGCCCTTAAACTCTGAATCTCACCTTTTATTTATTCTAGTTAATTTATTTTATTTGTTTATTCATTTGCTATTTTTTGGATTAGAGTGTTTAGTAGCACTTAGAACTAGAATTGCCCTATTAAGCTTTTATTGAAATTCGACATGAGTCAACTCAGCATATAGACGATAGATCTCGTATTCTTGTGAAAACCTACAATGCACATTTTAGATTGAACAACACCTTTTGTAGAACATAAATACTCTAATAGTATATCACTATATGAGTGCTAAAGATATTATGTTAAACTAAGTTATTCTCATATAATGTATAACTCAATTAAAAAAATTTAATTACAAGATTTTGTTTGTTCACATAAAGTGACCCTTTTACCTTTTCACTCATTTTCTAACTAAATGTTGAAACCTTATAATTCAACGTGTTTATGGTTATGATTTGAAACCAAATCATAATTAAATCTTTGGTTTGTTGTTTGAGAATTTGGAATCAAAACACAACAGTTGTCACAATAGTTATGGTTTGAAACCGAACCATGTAGAACGATTTCTGTTACGTTCTGAGCCATCCAAAAAAAGTTAATACTAATACATTTGAAAATTTTAAAATCATAATTATTTTAATTACGTACTAATGAATATTTATTTAACATTTGAGATTTTTAATGACTTTTTATTTGTCAATTTTAAACCTATAATTATAACAAAATAAAAATAAAATATTTTTCTACGAGACCACAAAGTATCATTTATTTTCAATTTCAAAATTTTAAAAAATTCATGTTTTTTAATTATTAATGTATTTCTAAATTTTAATGTATTCTTATAAATTATAAAAAAATAACTCTTTATTATTTAATAAATAAATTAAATTAGTTAAAAAAATGAGGTTACAATTTATAATTAATTGTTATAGTTCAGAACTGTCGGTTCAAAATTTTTTAAACCATAAGCCAATCGTCCTCTACATGATTATAGAGATGTTCAAGTTACGGTTCGAAACTGAACCGTCGATTCATAGTTCCAAGAGTTCGGAACCAGAACCAGAATCAAATCGTTGTTGTGGCAGTTCACGGTTTGGAATCGAACCGTGTTGGGCGGTTCCGGTTCCAAATCGTCGGTTACAGTTTAAAACCGTCCAGAAATTTAATACTGATAAATTTAAAATTTTGAAAATTTGAATTATTTTAACTATATATACTAATGCATGTCATTATTTAATTTCATCACATAATTACCTTTTTAATGTGATACTTGAATAACTATGTAAATATACATTTTAATTTAATATTAATTATATATAATACTCATACAATGATATATTAATAAAAAGTTAATAATGAAAAAAATAAAATAAAATGTTTCAATGTGTTATTATCTCATAAATATATTAATTGAATAACATATTAGTGAAATGAAATAAAATAAAAAATCAATCTTAAATATATTAAAATAAGATGCACACTAATAAAAAACTAATTATTTTAATTTATAATATTAGAGTTTAATTAGGTATTCATCTAGTTAATTTTTATTTTATTTGATTGTTAATGTATTCATAAATTTTAGTATTTTATTATGAATTATAAAAAAAAAATTATAAAAACGGAATATTTATAATATAAGAAATAAATTGAATTATGTAATAAAATTGAGATACGGTTCTAAATTAATGATTACGGTTCCGAATTTTTGAAACTGTTCTGAACCATCCTCTACCCGATTACGTTTTAAAATCGAACTATCGGGTATAATTACGGTTTCCGAAACCTCCCGTTACGATTCGGTTCCAGTGATTTCCTTTAAATACCTCTATACGATTATAATTTCTAGAACTGCCATTAACGTCCGGTTCCAACGATTGTCGTTTCATTTTAACACTTTTACTTATAACTACCAATCTTTTCCATTGACAAAATTAAATTTCTTGTGGTCTTGAGATGCTCCAGCAACAATGAACTAATGAAGTGGAGTAGATTAAAATTTAACAAAATACTTAAATTGAGATTGAGCATGTGGAATATCGGGTTATTCTAATCAAACATACTCAAACTAATTATGGGCATCTCAGTTAAAGCGATACCATATATGTCATTCTAATTTGATATACACTTATTGCGATTTCATTTTCAAATCATAATAGAAGCAAAAGTTTCTGGATCGAGTAATAATAAAATTTGATTAATACGTTATGTAAATTAAAATTTCGAGGCATATATATTTATTGCTTCTATTATTTTTGATAGAAGAAAAACAAAATTAGCAAAAGAATTTGGATGTCGGTAGCATGCATGGCAACAAAAAAATGTGTGATGGAAAACCATCCAATCTCATAAAATTAAATAAATAAAATATTTGGCTTCAACCAAACGTTAGCTTATGACCACAGATTAATGATCTCTAAACCTTGATTTTTGCACTGCCATTTTGTAATCACTAATTAAAGATATCACATATAAAAAACAAAACAACCTCCTATTAAGATATTTTGAAAAGTCGTTGAATCCAACATCAAATATGACATTAGAATCAAATTCAATCTAATGATGTATTGGATCTTGGACTAATATATATATTGAATTGAATGATTAGATGTTTAACTCGAAATGAATAGTATATTAGTATTTCTTATAGCAATTGCATGTTATCGTAATATCACTAAGGGTGCCTCCAATGATGAATCAGTTTTTATAACTTTTAATATGCTACATTATCTTTTAGAAATCCATATATTTTTTCTCTTTCTTTACTACAACAATGAAACAGTTTGTAAGAGGAATAACAAAGAAAAAGAATGCAAAAATGGCAAAGAGAGAGAGAAAAAACAAAAGGTTGTACAAGATGGCCCACAGAAAACTAGTTTCAAACATAGAACTAGTTTATTGATTTGTGGCCACTCTAATGCAAGTACCATTATTTCTAATTAATACGTTAAAAGAAATTCTTGACCTCAGACTATATATTAATTATGGGTTGGTGATAACCAACAATTCGGCTTTTAAGTGGAATAAATAAATTACTTGAATAATCCAACTTGACCCATATTCATTTTTATGGTATGCTCCTATTCTATTTTGGTAGAAATAGACAAAATGTGATCTCTTTCAAATTTTACGGTTTCCTAAAGCATATATAGATAGTGGACAAAACTAACTTTACGTCTAGCATTAATGTATTTTTTATGTATCAATGTTATAAATAAATCAAGTAAATTCGGAAACACCTCTTTTCATATTTAAATTCCAAAACATGCATCAAAAAGAAGATGAACGGAAAACACGTCACTTTGGGTCATAAATAATTTTAGCCTTACAAATTCATTTTGTGAGTAATTTAGCTCGATTTTATTTGTTGACGTATTTGTAACTATAAATTCGTTTCTTCTACTGTCTTTGACATATCATGTGTCATAACTATATTGAATCGGACATGAATTTCAATATGACCGTCTCCCGCCGCTAGGGCATAATTTAACGTGCTCATATCTGATATGGCAATGTAATATCAATATACGAATTATTATAATTTTTGTTTTTAATTATTTTTATTATTATTTTGTATTGAATAAATATTAAATTATATCCTAATCAATAAACCCTAATCGAAAAGTAAAAATTAATGAAAATTTTATCAAAAGTTTAATCTTTATTTACGAGATATGTCACACCTTTCGCGAACTTATTAATCCCGCCCACCGCGAGTGGATGAGCATTTTCGTGACTTCCAATTTGTGATAAAAGTTCACTTTGTAAGGTTTGGTTCAAAATATATACCGAGTAAAATTCAAGATATTAAATATCATTAAAAAAATTGTCACTAAATTTCGTTTATGAGGTTTAAATTTGTTATTAAAATTAAAGTCAAAATAGAACTATTAAAATATATATTAGGCTAAAATTGTTTATTATCCTTAATAGTTTGATTTAAGTCAAAAGAGTAATCAGGCTGTAGGCAAATCAAGGTCCAAATATCTAAACCGTTGGGCCATATTGGACCTTTAATTTAACATACGTGAGATTGCATGGGCTAAAAGAAGTCTCAGTGACCAGCCCATTATTTGCACATTCTCTTTTCCTACTGCCTTTTAGAAAATTTGCAATTTGCAATTTGCAACTTGCAAGGGTAATAGAACTTTAGTCATTTTATCGATTTCTATAAAATTTATTATTATATACTTATTTTAATACAATAAATTAAGTTATATTCTTAAACGTATATTTTTAAATATCAATTAATAAAATAAAACTCATATTTTATTGACGATGGTGATCTCATCCATCACTTTCATTTGTCACTTTCTCTATTTTTCCTCATCTCTTTGTTCTGGATATACACACAATTGTGTACTTCAACAAAATCTTCACCAATGAGAATAATTGAATCTGAATCACAGCAAAATAAGTTGAAGAGAAAGAGATCGTAAGGTGAGTTGTCAAAGTCTAAATCTTTGTCGTGTATATATAAAATATATTTTTTTACATTTAAAAAAAAATTACTAGATAAAAATCAATCTCATAGTGTTGAAATCCACTTCGATCTAATGGAAAAACACTAATATATGCTAAGAAAGTGATAAATATGAAGTACGGAGAGTTCTAAATGTGTAATGTTATGAATTACATCGCGAACACGCCTTAAATAACTAAAAAAGTCCGCTCTAATTGCGCGCGCAGCGGTCGCGGCATACCCGTTGCGCGCGACCTTCAGTCGCTCGCTCCTTGCACAGGTCCAGAGATCACTGGGTTTCCAGCGGTAGTTGGTGTCTGCTCTCTGTCTGCTCCTGGGTGCTATCTCTAGCAAGCTCTGGGGGTCTATCGACCACTGGCCACGAAGCTCGGCTTTTCCGTGCTTTTCCTAGCACCGCTCGTGTCTCAGCCCGTGCCAACTCACTCGACATGTTCCTTAAGCTTTCTTGACATCCAATTGGTCTCTTTCGAGTCACTTCCGACACCCTACATCCACACACAAGGTACGTAGAAACGAAAATTAGTGTAAACATGAACTAAAAGACATAAAATTAACTAACGACTAACAATCTAGACATAACTTAAGGATAAAATAACACACAAAAATGAACTAAACAGGTAGGTTTTTTAATTTTTAAAAACTTGAATTTTTGAAGCATGTATATTGTGTATATATGTGTTTAAGGTCGTTTTAGTGTTATTTATTTGAAAAGTAAATGAAATTACACTTATTATAATGTTTGATTCAAAATTTAAAAATTTGGACAATAATTTAATGTATAAATAGTACACATTTGATACAATTTATACACAATTAGTTCCACAGTTGTACTTTTAGGTACATAGTTACACGACAATATTGAATATACATATGATATAATGCACATATGCATATGGTGAGCACAACTGATTTATTTTTAAATAACTATAGTTGAATTCACATATATGTACATGTACAGGGGCACTGCTGTGTTATTAGGCACATGGTCGCAGACAAAATTCAGGACACAATTGCACAAATGGTACACGATTGAGTGCATTTTTCATATTTTGATTGTAATATTTACACAATTGATTATTTTTTTACATATATACACTTTATAATAATTTCAGCCTAAATCTGCATAGTTGAAACCTAAATTTTTGATGTATAGAAGACACATATATTTATATTGCTCTCCTTCTGTCTTGAAGGAGGTAAATACATGTTTGATGACATTAGAGGCCAAGATGTTGTAGACGCTTTTAACAGTACGAGTTTGGGTCAATTTATTTGTTTAGCCTATTTTTGGTCGTCTAAACTCGTATAGTCATCATCTTTATTCTTATAGTTTTCTCATTTTGCATGATATTTTGGTTCGATTTATGTTTCATTTTATGTTTCAGGATCACGAGCTCAAACGAGTGCTAAAGTTGAAAACGGTACGAGAAAAGATCGAGAAATGACGAGAGAATGAAGACAAGGGCCGAGAGCATAAGTCGACGCCTGCGGAGCACTAGGAGACCGCTGACTAGGCCTCTCGATGGCCCATACCGAACCAGCGCGCGAGGAAACGAAAGCTACGATCAATGACCGCTGACCCCAGCGGCTGGCTCAGAAGGTTGGCTCAACGGCCGCGCGCGGAATCCTTTACCTGCCAAGTCAGCGCTCGCTGACCCTTAAGAGACCACTGACCCCCCCGTAATCTATATAAAGGCGACACGATTTTCATTCAAGATCTTCATCTACGCACTTATACTCCGAGTACCTCTCGACTCATCATTCTAGGGTCAAGATTTATGAGATTTTAGCTAGTTATTTGTCATTAAGTTCAAGTTTAGTTTAGTACTTTGATTATGAAGGATAGCCGATACAACATTCAAGTTCGTTCCTTTGATTTCCTTTCACCTTGTGGATTCGAGTTCTTCTATTCAAGTTTATGAACTACGTTTTGCTTCCTATTTCAATTCCGAGCTCGATTTATTTATTTAGTCTATTTATTTATTTTTGCTTCCGTATTTCTTGTTCGTTTATCTTTTCTACATTCTTAGCAATTTCGAATTACAAGTTACCTTTACTTTCATGTTCTTTCGTAATGATTTCAATCTAGTTCTTTAGTTTGAAATTAATTGCTTTCTTTAATTCACAATTCATTTTTATTTTAAAGTTCTTTTATATTGATCTCATTTTATGTCTTTCAATTATGCTTGTTTTTCCTTTTTTTTAAGATTAAGATTTATTGATTCCTTTAATTTTATGTCTTTCAACTATGTCTTCGTCTATTTTCATTAGTCTAGAATTTATCTTCTATCGCAATTTATATTTTCCGCCTAGTTTTAAAAACTTCAAACAATCGTTTATTTGCTTTATTGTTGAACAAAAAATTAAATTGTCCTGCTAAGTCTTCCTTGAGAATACGACTTGGGTTGACTTATCATCCCTAGATGACCTCGTTAGATTGTGAGTGACTCGAAATAATTTTAGTCGAAATATTATTAAGATGAAAATATGCGAGATTACGAACAACACTCTTCATCAACTTTTGCCACACGATTTACGTGATCCGAGGTTATATAATGATGAGAAGTGGTTCCATGTCGGAGGATCAGACATTGGTTTTTAGTTATAAAGTATGAAATGATGTCTAGATTTCTTGGTCAGTATGATAAATTAGACCTTAATGAAATACACAAAATTCCATCATATGAGATTTATCACAAATTTCTTCAAGGTCAACAGATGAATGTTTCTGATCTGCACCGTAAGTTCAACAACATGGAGTAAGGCACACACCTCATGACTACATTAAGGTAGCTAACCTTCTCATGGTACATCTATTTGTCATGGCTCAAGGTAGCAAATATATTGATGATTGAGCATGTGCACTAATTGAGGATGACGATTTATGAGAGATTTTTTCATAGGGCTCTTATTCATATTTATGACGAGGAGATGACAGATATTGAATATCAAAATGAGTTTACTTCTCATCCTCAATCAAGTTGTATGAATGGTTACGTGGGGAGTATCCGATAATATTCATTTTTTTACATCTCTTGGTGAAGGGTCGTGATGCTACCTACATTCATGTACTTTCCATCTCCATGCTTGTTTCTGAGCTATACAACTTTTTTTTTTATATGTTTTGTCGTTGGAGGAACCTACTTCATACAAGGAGGCAAACAAGTATGTTGAATGGAAAGATGCTATGAATGTTGAACTCAAAGCTTTTGAAGATAATAGGACGTGAGTTCTTTCACAATTACCACCAGGATAGAAACTCATTGGATCAAAATAGATTTATAAGATTTTTGGTCCCAAAACGAGTATACTGGTGTATGGGGAGGAATACACCAATTAAAATTCTTTTTCAGATTAAAAGAAATTTCAATGAAAGCTCATATCTGAAGGGAGGTAGCTTCAGTTTAAAGTGTAACTTCAAATAACAATCCTTTAGTCTACACTTAGTGTTTGACTGATGGACTAATATCTTAAGTATGCAGGGCAGAAGTGGTGGTTTTGGAAGCTTACTCGTTTATCAGAAAAACTTAATGTCATAGTTCACGTTTACACTAAATCAATATTCAATAGATGCAATATCGTTAGAGAGTAAATACTGAAAGTAAATAACAAAGACACAGAGAATTGGTTTGCGTGGTTCAGAGATAAAAACTCCTATGTCCACGAGTCTCGATGTGAGACGAGGGTTTCTAACTAAATGGAGTGGTGTCTTACAGTGATCAACCTTGAAGGTTAGATGAATAATAATGTCTGATCACTTCTAACTAAGAAAACTAATTCTAAGCTAGATCTATTCTTCGGTTACAGATATATAGCACTACTTAAGAACACACTAAGAAATATGAAACAAAGCTTGAATGTTCTAGGATCTGAAATCTGAGAGCGATTTAAAAGCTTGAGAGAGTTGAGAGCTTGATTGCGTAAGAAAACTTGGTAACCGGTGTTTAAAGCGTTTGAAGCATCGGGGTATTTATAGGACACTCTCAATAATATATCCATTGTGAGAGAGAGCTTCGTCCGTAACATTTGAAATTCCTCCCGTTGGAGTCGTCGTCCTTTTTACCATTTTTGGTGTCTGCAACAAGATTTGTTTCACCTATTGAGATCTTTTCCAGAAGTGGTAATGCCTATAGCAATAGCATGACACTCAGTGGTAAGCTTCAGAGAATGAGTAGTTCAGTGCAGCACTTCAGTGAACAATTTATTTATGCTTCAAGTATCTTTAACTTCAATACTTCAGGACATGACTTCGATGACATGATCCTTCAGTGTTGGCTTGAGAACAGAGTTTATGGAAAACTTCAGTACTGGTCTTGGACTTCAATCTAGAATCCTTCAGGTCACGTATACCTGTAAACTGAACTCCTTAACAAGTGAGTTCTGAAAATAAGACTTAAAGACCAGATTTCAGTTTTGGACTTAATACATCTTTCAGGGGAGATTTTAGAATCTTAATCAAAACCTTTTATAAATATTTCCCAACAAAGGTCAAATTAAAGGTAGATGAGACCGTTAATCGTTTTAAAACACAACTTGTTGCTAAGAGTTTTAATCAGTTTTAAAACATAACTCTGGAGTATGAGATTGATTACACTGAAATTTTTTTGCCAGTTGTAAAGTTGGTTACTGCTTGATCTCTTTTAGCTATGACCACAAAATTAAGTTGGTCAACTCATCATATCGTTTATGATGCTTTTCTCTGTTCTTTTTTTTTCCATTTTGGTTTTGTTCCATCTGAGAGTGTTAATTGTTTATTTCTTAAGGGCATGAGGAATGATTTTCTTTGTTTGTTGTTTTATGTGGATGATGTTTTGATTACTGGGCCTAATGAGAGTCTAATTTATGAGTTAAAAGAGTTCATTCATGAGGTTTTTACCGTTAAAGATTTTAGGTCCAACTCGTTTTTTTTTGTATGAAAATTACTCATGGCTCTGCGGGCACTTATTTTAATCAGTGCAAGTATATACTTGACCTGCTTGATTCTACTGGATTCACTAGATGTACTTCAGTCACCACTCATTTGCCACTTGGTATTAAACTTGTTGGTGATGAAGGGGACTTGTTTTCTTAACATGATTTCTATTGTTGTTTTGTTGGGCATCTTATATACTTAAATTAGACACGGTCTGACATTTCATATGATGTTGTCCAATAGTCGAGTCAGTTTGTCTCTCGTTCTCACTCTTCTCATTGGACAACTGTTCTTCATGTACTTAAGTATTTGAAATGTTACTCTTCTTTGGGGCTTTTCTATCTTGCTGTTAGATCTCTTTACATTAAAAGGTTTTGTGGTGCCTATTGAGGATCATGTTTAGACACTCTTCACTCACTCACTGATTTTTGTGTTTATATGGGCGATGCTCTTATCTCTTGAAAGTGCAAGAAGAAGATCAATGTATTTGTTTCTTCTGTTGAAGAGGAGTATCGTGCTTTAAGTACTACAATGCGCGAGTTAATGTGGATACATTACCTTTTAAATGATTTTCATATTCCATATTCTTTATTGTTCCCTATTCATTATGACAATCTAGCTACTGTTCATATTACCAAAAATCAAGTGTTTCATTAATTTACAATACATTTTGATATGGATTGTCATATGGTTTGGAAAAAGTTTAAGTTGTGTTTTATTACTCCGTTGCATATTCCTTCAATTCTTCGGCTCGTGGATCTCTTCTCTAAAGCACTTGTTGGATCTCGATTTCATTTATTACTTTCCAAGATTAGGATATTGGATATCCATAATCTCCATCTTGCCAAGGGGGGTACATGGGCCAATTCGAGGATGCAGATCGAGTGGATAGCTCGAGTACAGATCGAGTGCATAGACCAAATGATCATGACCATATAATCTCCCTATCTACTTGACCATACCACTTCTTCTCTTCTTGACCAGATCGTCTCCCTATATGCCTATTTGGTATGGCTAGTCAGGAAAGATATCCTGGGTCTATCAAATGTTTGGTAAAATTAATTATGTGGCAATTGACCTAAAGTGGAAGAATTACTAAAGTATTGATTTTAGCTACAAAGATGAAAGGAAAGAAGTGTGTAATTCTTTGTTCTCGTTGTTGTTATGGATATGGTGATTTACTTCTTCTTTTTTTCAAACCTAAAGTATTGATTTTTTCCATTTTAGATGTAGCCTTATTTTCTTTAGTTATTATCCTTCCTCCATTAATGTCCCTCAACAATGCTTTTACTATTTGAGTCAAACTCAATTTTCTTTTTCACTTTTTATGTTGCAAAGACACTATCTGAACGAATCTATGCTTCAATATATAATCAAAGTTTTCTTAACCAATTAGAACTGGAAAAAAAAAAATGAAATATGGTAATGAATCTTGAAAAATTTAGATGTAAAGAGTTTATAAATAAATAAATTAATTGAAAAAAAATATATATGATATTAGAATTACTACAGGCATGGACAATCGCTTGAAAAGACAAGCCAAACAAAAAAAGTGTAGAAGTTTTTTTATTACTTTTTATAAAGATAAAAATGTAAATTTACATCATAATTTAAAACTAAATATTCCATATTTACCAGTTGTCTACCAAATAACAAAAAAAAAAAAATCTTGTTTAATTTTATTTTATCATCCTAGTTAAAATTTATCTTAATTTGATAAAATTATCCGGAGTACCAAACATGCCTAATCGATCTGGTTATTTATCTTACATATTTTATTTTAATAAAATTACTAATGTGGCAATTGACCGATGGTAAGTTATATTCTAGTATCTTCTATTAATGATGCAGCACATGTATATAAACATATTAGGCTCATATTGTAGACTTGATTTTGTTTTCTGAAATTTACCAAAATAAAGTTTTCTTTTGAAGTAGTTCACAGCTAACTACGTAAATTCTACTTCGCCATTCTCTCATTCTACACTACCAATTTATACACATGCATGTCGGCCAAGGGGGACCTTTTCATTTCATGTTTCAATCTAAAACAAAAGAAAATTAAAGATAATTATGTTTTAGTTATTTATATACGGTTAGTTAGTTTGCGCTAATGTATCTGTTAATGGCATTTTGATACTAATACTTGTTTATATTAATAAATTTTAAAACTCTCTTTTAATAAAACTCTCTATAAAATAATGAGTAGTATTAATATCTAATACTTCATGCGTCTCAATATTTATGAAACATTTTATTATTATAATACATTTATTTGAATATAAAACGTGTCATATTTAATGAGAGGAAGGAAGTAAATAATACTAATAGACTACCGCTCGTGTACTAGAGTTAGGGGTGAGCATGGTTCGGTTCGGTAACCGAACCGAAAAAATAATGAAACCAAAAAAAAACCGAATCGAAAAATATAAAACCAAAATCGAACCGAAATAATCTTGAATCGAAAAAAAACCGAACCAAAATTTTCGGTTCGGTTTCGGTTAAAAACCGAAACTGGAAAATATTTAATAAATAATTATTAAAAACATATTTAATATATATTTATATATTTAATAAGTAATATTAATTAAATAATTATTTAATAAGTAATATTTAATATCTATTTAATAAATAATATTAATTAAATAATTATTTAATAAGTAATAATAAATAAATAATTATTAAATAATATGTTTCGGTTCGGTTTCGGTATTTCGATTTTTTTGATGTCAAAACCGAAACCGAACCGAAAAATCAAAACTGAAACTGAACCGAAAAGGAAAAAAACCGAACCGAAATTATTAGTTCGATTCAGTTTTCGATTTTTTACCATTTTTTGCTCAACCCTAACTAGAGTTATAAATTATGTAGTTCTCAGCTTACACGTTTTTCTCCATATAATTGAGTCTATTTCAATCTCGTTGTTCGATCGTCAATTTTTAGAGTGATTTTACGATGATAAAATAGGATGGACACAGGATTTACGTGGTTCGATCGTTGATTAGATCTACGTCCACGGAGAGAAGAGAGCCTTTATATTGATATTGAGTTCTTGAGAGTAATAATACCAAAAAATCCTCCTTAATCTAGTTTTTAGAGACTGTATTTATAGGTAACTAGTGGTAGTTACGGCAGATCCGAGATCATGGGGCGGACCAAGTTTCTGGGCTTCTGGGCTTTTGTGCCGAGGTGGCTGGGCTCATGGGCCGATGTGCTCTTGGGCCTGTTAGTGGGGCTATATCCTATCACATCCCCCCCAAAGGAGCAGGAGCGAGGACGAAGTTTGGCCGAGTTTCTTTCAATAGATGAGGTCGAAATTTGGCCGAGCTGCTGTCAGTAGGCGAAGTAGAGCTGTGACCGAGCTTCTTTTTGTAGATGAGGTCGATGTTTCTGCTGAAGTGAAGATCTGGACGAGGTGAAGATCTTATTGTCTCCGAGGTCGAGGTGGTAATTTTGTTAGATGGTGGAAGACAGCTGTTGTAGGGAGTTCCATGGGACACGCGTCGACTGCTTATTGGTGCATACGAACAGGCGGGATTTTGAAAAAGGCGGTTGGAAAAAGGCGGAAGTGATGTCTATAGAAGCTTGCTTTGTACGCTCATATTCACTTTCTGCCATTTCTGAAATTCTCTCATACTTTCTGCAAGAAAAATCTTCCAAAAAGCTTTCTGCCTTTCCGCCGCCGTCAATCTCTGTTCCAGCACTTTAGTCGGAAGTTCTTTTGACAAGTAAGTTATCTTCGTTTTTGAAAATGGCTTCTTCTTCATCTCTTTCTCCTATCGATATAGATGTAGAAAATGTAGTCTTCTTCGCCGCCTAGGATTTTTCCGGCGGGGGGAATTACAGTGAGGGTTTTTACCCGAGCTGCTGTTCCTCCTGGCCTTGAAGTTGTAGAATTTACTCCTTTAGTCGGGTCGGACGCTGCCCTCGAGTACTCCTCTACTATGAGCGAGTCTCATATGTTAAATCTGGCTCGAAAGTATTGTTTTCCAGAGTCTGTGGAGATGGTTTTACCTCGGGCGGAGGATAGGGGTAGCTCGCCGCCCGTAGGTTTTTTTACCATTTACGAAGACTATCTTCACTTCGGTCTTCGTTTTCCTTTGCACTCCATTTTTGTTGCATTCTTAGATAAATTCAAGCTTCCTTTAGGTCAGTTAGCGCCGCCCTTCATTAAGCAAATTATAGGTTTTTGTGTGGAGGTCGGTCACCGAGGTGGTTTTTTTTGTATAGACGGCCTGCTTAGATTTTTCCGAGTTAAGCGCGGGCCTACGGGGTGGGTTTACCTGTCCCCGGTAAATAAATTCAAGTTAGAGACCCCGTCCAAGGTGACGAACTGGCAGAAGAAGTTCTTCTTCTGCCGAGCTGCGGGGGTGCCTTTGAATGCTTGGTCGAAGGCCAAGTTCGGACCCCAGGTCACCGAGGAGCCCATCGGCGAGCTCGAGATGGGCTTGGCGGACCTCGGCTCAATCAAGAGGGAATACGCCGAGGCCGAGCTGTCAAAGTATGGGCTAAGTCCATACGATGCTTCTGCCGACGTGGATCCGGGTGAGGTCCCGTTCTTATGTGCTGAGTGATGGCGTTTAGCCGAGCTGAACACTGATGTGCTTTAACTTTCTATTTGCAGTGAACCCTGAAGCGCTCCAAGCAGCTTTGAAGAGGAAGAAGAAGAGGGCGAGGACCTCTTCGGCTGCCGAGGAGACACCGCGCCGTTCGTCAGCGGCTACTGCCGACCTGCCTCCGCCGATCATCAATGTGGATTCACCTCGGAGGGAGGTGGTGGGTAGGTCGAGGACTCAGGTCTCCGGTTCGGGCGCGCCTCAAGGGATATCGTTTCCCGAGGTGAGTGCAGACTTGCTGCCTTTCTTCTTTTCCCCTTCTTGTTTTGTTTTTTGTTTGTTTTGTGTTACCGTGATGTGTCTTTGTGTAGGAGGCGGACATAGCAATGGGTGGGCTGAAGGCCCTGGCGAACTTCGTCGCTGGCGGGGTCGAACAGTTCCGGAGCTTGTCCGCCGAGCTCGAGGCAGCGAGGGCCGAGACGGTGAAGGCGGCGAGTCAGGAGGCCAAGACTCTCTCTGCTCTAAAGGATGCAGAGAGAAAGGCGGCCGGCCTGGAGGCCGAAGTCACCGAGCTGAGGGCCGAACTGGCTGGAGAGTGGGAGAAGATGAGCCGTGCTGCGGTTGAGCAAGGCGGTGTGCTCCGGGCTGTCGCTGAGCGGATTTTCCGCTCCAAGCACTTCAGCAACGCGGTCGTGCAGTTGGTGGGCGCCATGAGCACTCCGATTACTTCGGCAACAATCGATCGTATCGCCGAGGACTATCCTGACCTTGAAAAGGCCAAATACGGGTACGAGGTGGTGTCCGAGGAAGATATGTTGCGGGAGTACGCGGAAGTGCTTGTAGAGTGCACTTTGGCTGTCCCCGTGGTGGAGAGGCTGGCGCAGCAAAGGACCCTGCTTTCCGAGAAGGCAGTTCGGCATTGCCCTGTGGATAGGGATGATAAGCTCGAGGCGGTAATTGCCGAACTGCGTCAGGACTCGGCGGGAGGAGGCCAGTACGGTGGCGCCGAGGAGAGACGAGGGGGCGGTGCTGACGACGAGGTCGGTGCTGAAGGCGCTTAGTTTTTTTTTTTTTTAGCTTGTACTTCGTCGCCGCTAGGGCGGCGCTTTTCCACAGTATATAAAATACCCTTTGATGAATTGTGCCTGTTTTTGTTGTAGCCATCTCTTAACTTCGTCGACACTTCACATTTTGAACAAGAAATATACACACTTCATCGGGCTGTTGAGGCTGCCGAGGTCGAAGCTTCGTGTTGGAAAAGCCAAACTGCTAACATCGAGATCGAGGCTGAAGCGAAGCTTTGAGTAGCTCAGGAGAAGCTCGACGAAGAGCATGCTAGATTTTTGGAGCTCGATGACAAATATAAGCAAGCTTCGGAGGACATCCAAACTTTTAAGGCCATGGTGGAGGAGCACACCGAGTACGAAGACCTTATCCATAAGAGCGGACGTTTGACTATATACGAGGTCCATACACAGATTAAGGAGGTTCGTGCTCGGATAAGGAAGTACATGGAGAAATACGGTGAGGACTCCTGGCAAGTGCGCGAACAGGAAGACGCGCTTCTCAAGCTGGGGTCCATGTACAAGACCGTTCTGAACCGGAAGCCGAAGTTGAAAAGATGGGTGCAGTCCAAGAATGCCCAGCTTGATTCGACTTCGCGGGACTTTTTGGAGGGTAATCTAGCAGGCGTGCACCCCCCCAGTGCGGCCTTAACTCGGGAACAAACTCAAGCCATAATGTCCCGAGGTGGTGGCCAGCGTGCTTCGGGAGGTC
This sequence comes from Leonotis leonurus, assembly GCA_026898415.1. Taxonomy (NCBI): domain Eukaryota; kingdom Viridiplantae; phylum Streptophyta; class Magnoliopsida; order Lamiales; family Lamiaceae; genus Leonotis; species Leonotis leonurus. Next base: position 1,656,239 of record JAPKLX010000024.1, on the reverse strand, counting down.
GAAGTCGAGCTGCTCCTCCAGGTCGCGGCCGAGGAAGGGGCTTCGGCCGTGGTCAAGGGATGGCTTTTTTGGATTCAGTACTTAGCCATGGTGCCAGTTCGAGCTCGGGTCCTGGCTTTGGAGAGAAGTACCTTAGCTTTAGTAAACCTTCAGGCTCAGACCCTCCTCCTTAATGTAATATTTTGTTTAAGTGAAATAAAGTTTTATTTTTATTGCATCATTACTTCTCTAAAGCTTTTCTCGATTGTATGATCAAGTTTGCTTCAAGATTGTGTAATAACTAACTTGGACTCGTAATTACTTCGTCTAATGCCGAAATAAAATTTTTAAGTAGCTACTTCGTCTTTAGACGAAGTTAAAGCTTTTAAACGGCTACTTCATCTGAGGACGAAGTTGAAGCTTTAAGTAACCACTTAGTCTGAAGACAAAGTTTGGGTTTTTTTTAAATAGCCACTTCGTTTACGAACGAAGTTTAGGCTTTCAGATAGCCACTTCGTTTAAAGACGAAGTTTAGGCTTTCAGATAGCCACTTCGTTTAAAGACGAAGTTTAGGCTTCTTGTTTGTCGAATTTTATCGATAGGAGTGGTCTCCTTACGCGCGTTTAGGTGCTACTCCAAAATTGGAGTTTTGCTAGATTTGGACTCGAAATAATAAAGAACATATACTATAAAAGACTAAACATAGAAAATTCTGAACTTTTATAAATAATATTCTTTCAAATGGGAAATGTGCCAAGTTCGGGGTACTGATTCCCCAGATAAATGGGCGAGCTTGTATGATCCTTTGCCGAGGACTTCTTGGATTCGGTAGGGTCCCTCCCAATTGGCTTCCAATTTGCCGAGCTTGTCTGCCTTACTAACTTCGTTATTCCTGAGTATGAGGTCGCCCTTTTGAAACTGCCGATGCTTCACTCGGTTATTATAATACCGAGCTACTTGCTGTTTACACCGGGCTTCTTGTACATAGGCTTGTTCTCATTTTTCTTCCAACAAATCTAAGTTAGTTCGGAGTCTCTCTTCATTATCTTGGGAGGCGAAGTTAAGTGTTCGGGGGCTCGGTAGGCCGATCTCTACTGGGATTACTGCCTCGGTGCCGTAGACGAGGCTGTATGGAGTTTCTCCATGGGATGTCCGGGGAGTAGTTCGGTAGGACCATAAAACTTGGGGTAGGTTTTCTGCCCAATCTCCCTTAGCCTTGTCGAGGCGGGTTTTTAACCCTTTGACTATTGTTCGGTTCGTGACTTCGGTTTGGCCGTTTGCCTGAGGGTGAGCTACCGAAGTGAACTTCTGCTGGATATTGAGTTCGTCGCACCATTCTCTGAATGTCTTGTCCGTGAATTGGGTTCCATTATCTGAGAGGAGGACGTGGGGTATGCCGAAGCGACAGACTATGTTTTTCCAGACGAAGTTGAGGGCTTTTTTGCTTGTAATCTTTGCTAGAGGTTCGGCTTCTACCCACTTCGTAAAATAGTCAATTGCCACTAGGAGGAATCATAACTGGCCAGGAGCTTGCTCAAGCGGGCCAACGATGTCTATTCCCCATTGCATGAATGACCATGGACTTTGCATGCTGGTCAGCTCGGTTTGAGGTGTCCTTGTTACTGCTGCATGGAGCTGGCACTTCGGACACTGCTTGATGAGGTCAATTGCGTCTTGAAGCATGGTCGGCCAATAATATCCCCATCTCATAACCTTTCTAGTTAAGACCCGAGCTCCGATGTGACTGCCACAGGATCCTTCGTGTACTTCGCGTAATACGTAGTTTGCTTGGTTGGGTCCCACGCACCTTAGAAGAGGTTGAAGGTACGACTTCCTGTACAGTACTCCTCGGTCTAGAATATACTTGACTGATTTGCTTTGAAGCTTCCGAGCTTCGATCTTATCAGCAGGGAGTTTGTCTCTTTCTAAGTAATTACGAAGAGGTGTCATCCAATTCGGTTCGTCATCGGTCACCATATTTACTTCGGCCTCGTCTATACTTCGAGTTTGTACTTCTTCCATAGGAGAGGTTGTGGATGATGATGCGAGTTTGCTTAGTGCGTCAGCTCGGTCATTATCACCTCTCGGGATTCGTATCAACTCGAAGTATGAAAAGCTTTGTTGTAGAGTTTTGACCTTGTGGAGATATTTCTTCATCCGCTCACCTCGTGCTTCGTATCTGCCTAGCACGTGACTCACTATAATTTGGGAGTCACTGTGGACTTGGACAGTTCGTAGCTAAAGAGCTTGCGCAAGGCGAAGTCCGGCTATTAGGGCATCGTATTCTACTTCGTTATTCGTCGTCGGGAAGTTGAACCGTAGAGCATAAGTGATTTCCTTTCCTTCCGGACTGACGAACAAAATTCCGGCTCCACTTCCTTTATGGCCTGATGCTCCGTCCACATAGATCTTCCAACAATCTATTGGAGGTGATTTTGGTGCTTCCTCTTGGATGTTATCCTTGACAGGTTCAGTGGGCTTCGGCGGTTCCGCGAATACTGCTTCTACTAGGAAGTCTACTAATGTTTGTCCTTTGATGGCCTGTCAAGGTGCAAATGAGATCGTATGTTCTCCGAGCTCTACCGCCCACTTGGCAATTCGTCCCGAAGCTTCAGGCTTTGTGAGTACTTGCCGGAGTGGAAGGTCAGTCAAGACTTGTATTGGATGAGCGTGAAAGTGTGGTCGAAGTCTCCTTGCGGCGTTCACTAGAGCGAGCGCGACCTTCTCCAGGGGTTGGTACCTCGTTTCTGGTCCTTTTAGTGCTCGGCTTATGAAGTAGACGGGTAATTGCCGAGGTCCTTCTCGTACTAGGACAACGCTTATTGATTCGTCCGAGGCGGCGAGGTATAGAGAGAGGACTTCGCCTTCCTTTGGGACGGATAAGGTGGGTAGATTTGCGAGGTACTTTTTTAAGTTCTCGAAGGCTGACTTGTGCTCGTCGTTCCAGTCGAAGTTCGGAGCCTTCTTTAGAATCTTAAAGAATGGGAGTTGCTTCTCGGCGGCTTTAGATAGGAAACGGCTCAGTGCGGCCAAGCAGCCCGTCAGTCTGTGCACGTCGTGAATAGACTTCGGTACTTGCATCTCCTGGACAACTTTAACTTTCGCTGGATTGGCTTTTAGTCCTTCGCGAGAGACCCAACACCCTAGGAATTTTCCGGACTGGACCATGAAAGTGCATTTTCCCGGGTTTAACTTCAGGTTCACTTCGCGGAGCAGGTTGAAGATGACCTGGAGGTCGTTTAGGCAAGTGTCAACTTCCTTGCTTTTGACGACTATGTCGTCGACATATACTTCAACGATCTGACCGATGTGAAGTTCGAATATTTTGTCGACCATCCTTTGGTATGTAGCTCCAGCGTTTTTAAGTCCAAAGGGCATTTTCTTATACGCGAAAATGCCGAAGTCCGTGTCCGTGACGAAGGCTGTCTTCGGAGCGTCTTCGGTGCTCATGAGAACTTGATGATAGCCCTTGTATAGGTCTAGGAAACTGAACACCTCGTGACCAACGAGGGCTTCAACCTTCTCGTCGATGTTGGGGAGAGGGTAGCAGTCCTTTGGGCAGTGTTTGTTGAGGTCGGTATAATCGACACACATGCGCCATCCTCCTCCTTGTTTCTTCACCATTACGGGGTTCGCCAACCACGTCGGATATTTCACCTCGAACAAGATATCAGCTTGTTGTAGCTAGCGTACCTCGTCATGGATCACCTGGTTTCTCTCGGCCGCAAAGGCTCGTTGTTTCTGCCGAACTGGTTTCACCTCGGGGTCGATGTTGAGGTGGTGAGTGATAACGCTTGGTGATACTCCAGTCATGTCTAAGGGTGACCAAGCGAAGATGTCTCTGAATTCCCGAAGTAGTCGGACAACTTGACTTCGGAGTTCGCTTCCTCCGACAAACCCTACCTTGACGACCTTGGATACGTCGTCTTCGTATAGTACGACGTCTTCAACTGGCTCCACAGGAGATGACGTCGATTCCATCTCGGGAGGAGGTGACGTCGATTCCATCTCGGGGTTCTGTAATTGCTATGCTTGAGGATGCTGCACCACGGAACCTCGGAGTGCGACCTGCATGCACTCCTTAGCTTGTGTTTGGTTTCCTCTAAGCGTAATCACCCCGTTCTTAGATGGAATCTTGATTGTTAGGTGGTAGGCCGAGCAGACCGCTCTTGTCGCTATCAGCCAATCTCTTCCCAAGATGATGTTGTAGGGAGAGTTGGCTTTGACGACGAAGAAATGGATTATCTTTGTGGAAGATAACGGACTCCTTTCAACTGTTACGAGGAGAGAAATAGTACCATCCGTTGAGGTTTCTTCTTGTGTGAAATTCTTCAACGGGACAGGTGCTGGTTTTAAGCGTGCTTCTTCGATGTCGAGTTTATCGAAGCAGTTCTTGAAGAGCACAGTCACCGAGGCTCCGCTATCGATGAACACTCGGTGAACCAATTTATTGGCCACCACAGCTTCGATGATGGTAGCGTCTTGATGAGGCACAGTATGGGGGATTGGGTCGTCGCTCGAAAAGGTGACAACCTCGTCCTTTTTGAACCTTTTTTGCGAAGGTTCTTCTTTTGGTTGACTTCGGGCCTCGGCTTTTAACGAGGACTTCGTCATGCATTGAGGTAGCCCGGTGATGGCAGCGATGACTCCGTCGTATTGAGGCTGGTCTTCGTCTTCGTCCTCGTCATCGTGCTTTGACTTCTTGTCTTGATGGGGATAGCAATTTTCCCCTCCTCTATTTTTTACTTCGTTTGTTTTTCCCTTGAGGTCGGGTGTCTTGCTGGCTACGACCTCGGTATTTGCCGAGGGTACCATCTCGCACTAGGAGGTCTATGTCTGAGGCAAGATTTCGGCAGTCCTCGGTGTCATGGCCGTGGTCATCGTGAAATTTGCAGTACTTGTCCCTGGATCGTCGCTTCGACCCACTTCGGGATAATGGCGGCGGCTTCTGGAATAAGTTCGCGTGAAGCTCGTATATTTCGGCACAGGGCTTCGTCAGCGAAGTGAGCTGACCTTGGTCTTGGTTGGTCCGAGGCGGGATGCCAGCGGACCTCGCTGTATCCTATCAAGGGCACCTCGTCGGTTCTGCCCATGATCAACACGTTCTTCCTTTCTTCTCTTGTCGTGACTTTCAGGTCGGTCTACCGCCCTTTTTCTCCTATCAGCCTCGTCTGCCTCGGCAAATGTATCAGCAATCCTCCATAGCTGTTTGGAAGTTTGAGGGCGCTCTTTAACGAGCTCCCTGAAGAGAGTGCCGGAGTGAATGGCATTTTGAAATGCCGAGATGAGGACGTCGTCTGATAGGCGGTCGACCTTAAGGCTCTCATTATAGAACCTAGCCAGGAAGTCGGTAATTGATTCTCCTCGTACCTGTCTTAGAGTAAGGAGCTGTGCCGAGCTGATCTTGGCTTCGGCTTTTTGGAAGAAGCGTCGTTCAAAGGCATCTAGTAGGTCGGTGTACGATCCTATGCTGCAGCGTGGGAGGTTGTCGAACCATTTACGTGCATTGTCTATCAACAGTTCGAGGAAGACTTTGCACATGTAAACGTCTTCAGCAAGCCCTTGGTTCAACATGTTGTACTGGTACTGTGACAAGAAGTTGCTGGGGTCACAAGAACCGTTATAGGGTTTGATTGGTGGCACCCTATATGTTGATGGGAGCGGAGTGTAGAGTATTTTGTTGGTGAAAGGGGTAGCGATTCAACTGTAGATAGTGAATCTCCCCTCTCTGTGGTTATCCTCGTCACGTCGGGAAGGACCGGCGTTTCGACGAGGTGATGCCGAACCACGTCTGTAGTCATCTTCGTCACGTCGGGACGAACCGACGTTTCGACGAGGTGACGTTGAACCACGCCGAGGTGAAGCGAGGTTATTGTTTCCTCGGCGATTATGCTGTCGTTGGGGAAGTTCGTCGTTTCTTTCCTCAACAATTTGGAGGCTCGAGGGCCGAGGTTGCTGTCGCGGTGGTTCAGTTTTGTCCGCTTCGTCTTGACTTCGTTGCCGATGTTGTTCGGCGAACTTAAGGAAGTCTTGTTCATGGAGGTCTAGGTACGCTTTAAGTGCGTCTCCGAGCTGAGGCTGGAGCGCGGTGTTCTCCTGTTGGTGATCTTGATTTAGCCCTTCGCTACTGATAGAATCATTAGATCGATTCGAGTGGACGTCTTCCACGTGACCGTCAGGAGTTCGGCGGATCACGGGTTGCCTATCGGGTTGTACTTGGCGTACATCCCCTTCGTTGGTGGAGGTATGAGGTGGATTGGCGGGTAGTTTAGCCTGGTTCTGTTTTCCCTTGGCGGCAGCAGCTATGTCGGTGGAGCGGGTAGATTTCACCATTGTATCTTCACTCAGAAAGCGTTGATCGATTTCACAGAATTTATATGTTTCCCACAGACGGCGCCAGTGTTCGATCGTCAATTTTTAGAGTGATTTTACGATGATAAAATAAGATGGACACAGGATTTACGTGGTTCGATCGTTGATTAGATCTACGTCCACGGAGAGAAGAGAGCCTTTATATTGATATTGAGTTCTTGAGAGTAATAATACCAAAAAATCCTCCTTAATCTAGTTTTTAGAGACTGTATTTATAGGTAACTAGTGGTAGTTACGGCAGATCCGAGATCGTGGGGCGGACCAAGTTTCTGGGCTTCTGGGCTTTTGGGCCGAGGTGGCTGGGCTCATGGGCCGAGCTGCTGGGCGTGTTGGGCCCTCTTGGGCCGAGCTGCTGGGCTCTTGGGCCGAGGTGTTCTTGGGCCTGTTAGTGGGGCTATATCCTATCACTCGTCAACAATAATATTTACTTATTTCATTGATTGTAGTGTACCATACGCATGTAAGCGAACTAAATTATTCATGAACTATTAGTGGCTCGGTTCGATAAAAGTTCGTTTCAAATTCGTTTATTTTCTAAACGAACCGAACTCGAGTCTCGAACCAAACACGAAAGTTTTTTTGACTCGAACTCAAGCCTAAAGGTATTCGCTTCAAAAACTTCGCGAACATGTTCGAATATAATTTAACGAACCGAGTTTCAAATGGTTCACAAACTTTGTTAATGAGCTTGATCACAAACTTAAAAAACAACACGAGCTTCAAATAGTTCGCAAACTTTATATACGAGTTAGTTCACGAACTTATCAAATTAATAGAAATATATATATATTAACAAAGTAATTTAATAAACAAACTTTTTAGCGAACTCGAACTCGAATATTCAACGAACTCGAGCCAAGTTCGAGCTCGTGTTTGAATTTACTATTAAATCGAAAAATTAATGAACCGAACTCGAGCTCGATATTTATTAATCGAACTGAACTTGAGCCTTCAAATTTTCAAACGAGCCGAACTTAAGCCTGACAGTATTCGATTCAGTTCGGTTGGATTACACCTCTAAGGATGGATATACAATTATTCTTATTTTTGTTAAATATAAAACGTGTAGAGACATATTGATACTTAATTATATGATAGTAGTATTTACATCTAGTTCATGCATAATTGCAAGAAACTAATAGTCCTACGCTCATAAAATTTCGAAAAAATAGTATAAATTTAAACAATGTCTCCTCCCAACAAATTTTTCTGCTTCAGCACTTATCACTGCGTCTATATCTATATACTGAGGAACCATGCAACAAATTTTCTATTTTGTTCTCTCCATTGGCCGATTTTGAAGCAGTGCGACGATCGTACATGCCCTCGATATAATTACTTTTCAAATGCAATAATTGCATATAAAATGTTATTAAATACTGCAGTTACTTTTGCATAAATGATTTTTTTTTTCAAAATTAAACACAAATTATATTTACGAACAAAGATTAAATATATTTGCTTTAATAACATTTAAATTATTTCAACGAATGTAAGGAAAAAGCAAAAAAAATTAAATATTTTTTTATCATATAATTTAAAGGATTACTAATTAATATATTTATAAATATTATTTAATAAAAATATTTATTTCAAAATTTGCAGTAGCCCATTTTAAATTTGTGCTGCCACTGTTTCTGACTTATAAAATTATTAAAATAAGCCATTTTGTGCAAGTCACACAGTATAAAATTCCACGTCTACAAATCGAATAATAGAGAAGGCATATTTCGAACTTCAAATTAAAAATTTCAACATTAATTCGATGAACCTATCCCCAAAAACCTAGAAAAATAACATGACCTAATAAATACTAATGTAATGACATGCTAATATTGAAGCTAGCATTTGTTTTAAGCATGCAAAAATTGCACCAACCTCCAAAGCAATGAAGTAATAAATGTAATGACATTATTAAATATTAGGGTAGATGACATGACAACAACAAATGATATATATGTATATATATAATTCATCCCTATCTATCTATCTCCCATCCTAGACATGCCCATTCTGAAGGGCCCGGCGGGTTGGGTTCGGAACCGGCCAGTCGGTCAACGGTTTAAGCCTGGACCGACAGTCAATGATTCAAGGCCCGGCCTGGAACCGTGACAAGGCGGGCCGATTACGGTACAAAGGTTGTGAATATCGTAACTGACGGTTCAGGCCCGCCGGGCCCAAACATGAACCGGCAGTTCGAGCTAGCCGTTGAAAACCGACGGCTAACCGTCGAACCGCCGATTTAAACGGTAATTAACACGGGTCAACAGTCACTTACAAACTAGAGATAATTTATATCATATTGAATAATAAAGATAAATTTCAACTAATTAATTCAATTCATAGGCTTGAGTTAACAAACCTAATACATGAATTATAGAATTTAATTATAAAAGAACACATTATAGTTTGTTTGTCCCACATCGAAATTTAAACAAATTTCACCTAATGAGTTCTACCATAAAACAATTCATCTTAGTTTGTTTGTTCCACATGAACTAGATTTGTTAACTCAAGTCTATTGAATAAATTAAAAATTTATCTTTTTAATTCAAAATGGTTCTAAAAGATTCTAATTACGAACAATGGCTCAAAAATATTAAAATTACAAATTTAAAACAAAAGAGTTGGAACCGCCAATTTTAACCGGCTTGAACCGGCCCGGAACTGCTGGTTTTGAGCCCGTGGGCATGTCTATCCCATCCCATGGGAAATATATACAGTTTGTCATCATCTATCCTTTTTATTTGACTGGGGGACACGTGCCATATTCTTGGTGGAGGACCACCTCTCCCACGTGGCCTTGGCCACCCCTTGCCGGAAGCGCCACCACAAGGCGGTGCAGGACCACCGTGAGCTCTCCTCTCTCTCTCTCCCCCACAAGTGCCTCCCTTTCAATTCTTTCATGTCTTTATCTTAATGGGCCCATTCTCTAAAGTTTGTCCAAACCCCCCATATTTTCTTTCATGCTTTTATATTTTTCTCTCTTTCTTTTTTTATAAATAAATAGAAAAAAATATTATCTCCAGTATTATTAATTAAATTGTACTCTTGTTTTCATTTTTTTAACAGCCAGTCTCGTGAAAATAAGTTATGTACATGTTGCAATTCTTTTTTAGGTTTTTCACTAGTATGTTTGTTTGGACCATTATAATTTTGTGGATCATTAATACTCCTTCCGTTGTATTAAAGTTGATCTTTTAGTTAGAAAACATTCAATATTTTGTCAAAACAGATCAATTGTAATAAGACAGAGGAAGTAATAAAATATTGGGTCTTGAAAATATTGAACTTAGGAATAGTAAAAATAAGAAATGGGTGATCAAGCATTTGTTTAAAGGATTAAAGAGAAGATAATTAATGTTTTTGTGAAAAAGAAAATATTGCAAAAAATGTGGAGCCATACATACCATGAGAATGTTGGTTGTTCACTTAATGTAATGATGAGAGTGGAAAGTGACCCAAATGAGAAGGACATTACGGTTTGATTTCCTGCAAGAACAATCTAACAATTAAAAGATAATTATTCTGTAGTTTTGATTAGCTCAAAGGCAAATTAAAACTCCTCAGATGTATTATTTTGAATGTCCTATGAGAAAGGTTGTGTAATTTCAATGGGACCAATCAAGCTATAACTTGTGTGCAAAATGCCAAAATATTTCTTATGGTTCAATCTCGATTATTATAGAATAAAGTGCCACTAAAGTAGAAAAATAGGAAAACCAGTAGTAGTAAATATCAGATGTCATGACCCAAGTTGTACTATACTGAAAGAAAATAAAATCATTTAATATTTTTCTTGATTTAAGGACACGAGGGTGTGGAAATTAAAGAAAAATGTGACATTTAAAGTGTTTCTTTGTTTGGCTTGACTATCGGGCGCCTGTGTGATAAGTAGGGATAAACTTAAATATCTTCATCATAAATGATCCGTTTGTTTCGAAATGATCTGGACTAATAAATAAAAGTAGTTAATCTAGTATTTGTTAATTATGATTAAAAATCATAAAATATCTCAAAGTTCGTGATCAATGCTCTAATAAGGGATTGTTTCCTTGATAAATATCTCACCTAGAAGTAGGGATAAGAATTTGGGACCGGCACATAGGACTTTTTTGGTCCTGTCCCGAGTCTCGGCATGATTTGAGACCCGAGTCCCGAATTTTTCGGGACCGGGATTAAAGAATTGTAACTTTTCGATACTCAGGAGTCTCGAATTCCGATCTGGACTCCCGATTTTCTGAAATTAATTTTAAAATTCGGGATATTTAGTCCCAATCGGGAAATTTTGGTCTCATTCGGAATTTCGGGACCATTTTGGACTAATCGGAACATTTTTTTCAGTTCGATTTCATTTCATTCGTGCGATATTTAAATTCTAGAATCGATAGGTTTCAGTTCGATTTGCAATTCTTATTTTTTGGTTCGGTCGGTAATTGAACCGATCGAAATATATTAATAAAATAATAAATAAATATATATATATATACATATTTAATATAAATATTAAATAATTATATTTATATTTTGGTAAAAAGTATATATAATTATATAATATATTTTAGATTTATAAAATAAAAATTTAAAAATACAGTTTTTTAAAGATGGATTTTATAAATTATTTATAATTTTAAAAAATAAAAAATAAATAATAATAGTTTCATTTCAAAATCGAACCAAACCGAAACCGATCGATTTTGGTCGGTCGGTTTTTGGTTCGATTTATATTATTTCAGCGGTCGGTTCGATTTAGATTTTTCATGCTCGGTTCGATTTTCGATTCAAGAAAATTTGGTCGGTCAGTCCCCTACCGAGAATTACAATTTTTTAATTTTGGGACTCATTAGTTCTGAAATCACGATTGGGACCGGGACCGGGACCAAAAAATCGATAAGTTTCAAGATCAGGACCGGGACTCCCGGTCCCGTTCCGATTTTCACCCCTACCTAGAAGAGTGTGATTAAAGTAATCCCAAAGGAGTAGATTATTATAATTAATCTTATCTTACTTAGTGAGCACTTCCTAAAAGTTTGTAACCACTTAGGGCCGTTTACTAAGCAGGATAAGTTGGGATAAATTTAGATAGATAAAAACAATATAGGTTATATAGTGTTTACTAATTATAATTAAATTCATAAAATATCCTAATGTCTGTGATTTGCTTCAATAAGAAATTATTTGCTTAATATGTATCACATCTAAAATAGTGAGATCAAAATAATCCAAATAGAAGGAGATAATTCTAATTAATCTCATGCTAAGTAAACCTTAGTAGTTAAGATGTAAGACTATTGTTTTGATAGCAGTAAAGATCCAAGACTCTTTGAATTTGGAAAATTGTTTAATTTACCAAAAATCACTTACAAATATGGTAAACTAAATTACTTTTAATTTGACAAAGGGAGTAATAATTTTGCATTCCCCATAAAAAGTATAAGTAATAAGCCTCGTTCATTGAAAAATGATTATTTACTAATAATTTCACATGCATACTTTATTTGAAACAATAGGTTAAAAATGAAAGAGGTGTTGAGAGATCGTATATTACTTTAACAAGAAAAGTAGTATGTCCCACAAATAATTTAAAATTCAAATTAGGTTATTTATATAAATTGAATTTAAAACTAGTAATTGTATTACCTGGTCTAAAATGGTTAACTATTTATTAACTTAAACTAAGGAAAACTTCTAGCTAGGGCTACCCAAGGAAATAATTATGTATCCGAGCTGGCCCCATTTTGATTGATTTTTCAATCATATAATCAAATGTACAATTAGCTAGGCATTTGTTTCTTCTAACAATATATATTGGATTTCAAATAACTCAGTGTGTGACATGAATGGCACCTTTGAATAGACAATGTTTTCTCCATTAATTATTGATTTCTTTTCTTTTTTTTTAATTAGGTATTATTTTTAAAGTAGTATAGATATGTAAAATTCAACTTCTTGCACCAGTGGTTGAGGAAAATATATTAATTAATAAAGAAATGAATACAATGTTTGGTGGGGTGGAGTCATAGACTTTAATACTAAGTAAAATATAAGGTTATAGGTTATAATAAGTTGCTTAAAAAGTCATACCTTTCAGTATCTTAGGATACCATTTGTTGGTTAATATTTTACATCATTAGGTAAAAGGTACCTTTTTACAAAATGTTTTGTACTTAATCTCATCTACAATTTAACAAGCAATCATGATATATATATATATATATATATATATTATTGGCCTATTGATAATTTTAACCACAGCCACATCTTTTTTCTTTGATCACATTGAAAGATTTTGTAATTTACTAGTTTATTTAGACACGTTTTTTTATTTGACAAATTTTAAAATATGAATCATCTCCATCAAAAATTATAATAATTAAATATTAATGTGTATTTAAAGTAAATGTATCTAAATAAGCATAATGGATGTAATATTAATGTGTGAAACGGCATTGTTTAATTAAACTAAATTATCTACATAAATGCATGATTATGACAAGTATACAATAGGGGATGGGGACAAACGATACCGACCCTTGTCACTTAAAACCTAGCTAGCTGCATGTGATTATATAGCCTTAGATTATACTAATTTATACCAATATTTTTATTCTCTTATTTATATCACGCATACTAATAAACACTCACAAATGCAATATTAAAATAAAGAGTCCTTGTTAACTTTTTGCCATTTTTGGAAAGGTGACAACTATATTGGGACGTTCCGAAATAGAAAAAATGACCATGAATATTAGGATGAAGGGAGTATTTCTTATGAATTAATAAGTTAAACTAAATTATTTACATAAATTCATGAATTTGTAATAGAAGCATGTGTGAATAGTATAATGATACTCTCTATGTCCCTCCAAAGTAGTCCAATTTCATTTTTCAATAAGTGAGCTTTATGAAAAGTACGAGACTGTTTTCATGGGACATATAGAGTATATGGTTATTTATGATTTCAGCTTTTTACTTGTGAAATTATTTATTATTTAATGGTGTGACATTTTTTATTATATTAATAAAATTATGATTATGGTTCAAGATATAAAATATTTAAAGAAAATATTTATTTATATCTTAAACTATTAGTTAGTTATATATGTCACTATCATGATTTTATCAATGCCATTATGCAATAGAAGTTTGGAATGGAAGAAGATGAAAACGTTTTGGCACAAATATATACGCATGAAGAATTCACATATATATTGCTGTATGATTTTTCTAATTTTTATTTAGAAAATATTTATTTTCTTTTTAGTTAGCATCTTTTTCTTTGAATTTAGATATCCCCTAAAAATGCAAAACCAAGATCTTTCTAATTCTGTAGCACTCTCAAATCACTCCATTCATATTTATTTAAATTCTAATAATTTAGGATTAAAAATTTACATTAATCATATATATAATTATATATTCTTATTTTCATATAGTATATGATATTTATGTTATATTTTTATTTTTATGTATATTATATATTTTATCATATACTACTCTATATCATTTTCATAAATATAATATATATATATATAAAGTGATATATTAAATTGATATGTATATTTTGATAACTAATTTAATAATAAGTTATATAAATTATCTACAACCTTTTCAAATTTGATGAAAATTAATAAATTGTATGAAAATATCAAGATTTGAACAAAAAATAATTATAATTTATAATTTATCACATATGACTATTATAACACATTTTTAATTATCTTATTATTCTAATGATCCATATATAATTTTCAATATAAACAATCAAAATTGAAAATTCATATTTTTCACTAAAATAATAATATATAAATATAAAATACTAATATATAATATTATAATTTATTTATATATTCTATATTAGATGTAGTATGTTATTTCAAATATAAGGAGAATTTATAAATTGTACATAAAAATTGATAGAGTTCACATTATTTGAAAATATTTTTTTAATATATATAATTTATTACATGTGATGATTATAAGTTTATAACATACCTTTAATTATCTTAGTATTCGAACAATCCACATATATTTCTCAATATAGATAATAAAAATTTAAGAATAGTATTTTTATTAAAATAATAATATATAAATATAAGGAAGTATATAATCTTCTTATTTATTTAGATATCCTATATTAATTGTCTATTATTTTATATTTATGTATCATTTTCATTACTCTAAAAAAGTAGTTAATGAATATATTTCGATGCATTTTTTAGAATTCAATCAAATTTATGATTTTTTTGACCGTATATCATTATTAGATAATGAAATTGAGCTTCATTATTCCCCAACATATTAAGTTATCTATTAGTGGGTATATATTTTAAATGTATTTTATTTAATATTTAATATTAAAAAATTAACATTCCTAATTATTTATCATAATAATTAAATATATATAAACTTATGTATTTTTTGTTTGGGAAAGTGTTGACTTCAATTCATGTCATTTTATTCTCAATTCCACAATTAGACCATGAATTTAGACACCTAAATATACACAATTTTTTTAATTTTATCTTCACCTTTACAATATATCAACTTAACATCACTTCAAATTTTCTCATTTTTTATATATAATATTTTAATAACAAACGAGTATATATATTTAATTTGTAATCAGATTATGAATATATATATATATATATAAGTTCATATAATTTGAGTTTATTTTCATTATAAAATGTCACGCCCCCAAATTCCAAAAGACAGTTCAATTGGGGCGTGACTGCGGGGTGTGATAAAAGCAACTAGAACAAAAGGAATAATTTTGTAAGACAACCAACCTGAACCGAAACTTGAAGTTACATGAGTAAAAATACTATTTTTAAAAGCTCTGGTTCATGAAGTCAAGCTATAAACATTTAACACTATCAAAGAGTGTTGCAGCGGAAGACTTAATTTGGAAACACATATATGAAGATATGTGTTCGTACTCTGAATAAAACATCTGACAGCCAAGCAACTCTTCTCAGCACCGCCACCAAAGCCACCTGTCTCAACCTGCAAGTTTTTGGAAACACAAGCAGGGCTGAGTATTGGAATACTCAGTGGGTTATGCCGAAAATCGTCATAATTATCTTTTTGTCATGCATCATAGTATAACACAAGGGTTTTCCGTGAAATAACTTGTGTATACTACACATTCTTTTCTTTCATCAACATTTGGGTGCACCCCCATTTTCTTTCATTTATGTATTATCCATATCTGTAACTACGCTGGGGAAGAAGGCCTTCTTCCGCAAACGCATCCCTTCACCGGAACCAGCCCAATGGGCTCACAGTCCACGGTTTCTGTGTACACTAACCTTGACCAACTCATGGCTCAAGATCCGATCGATGGTTCAACACAGATAGGAGTCACACATAAAACACAAATAATTTTATGCATGACAATCATTTCACATTTTCTTAAAACATGCTTCATTACAGCAAAAGTATAGTTTGTAGTAAAACCCACCTGATTTTCAAGTGGTTGAGTTTCTACTGCTTTACTTTCTCGTTCATCGGTCTCCTCCTCATGCTTGACCTATTCGTATCCAAAGTCGGTTCATGAATTGGAGCTCGTTTGCACCTTGAATCGACAAGCTCTTGCTCTCCAAAAATGGAGACTTCTCTCACCCTCTCTCTCTCAATCTCACGTGAAAGACACAAAGAAGGAAAAGAAGAAGAAAGAAAGAAGAAGAGGTGGTGGTTCATTATGGACCACATATTAAACCCGATATAATAACGTACTAATAGTCCGGGTTCTCGACTTCTCGATAAAATAATGTTCTCGGAAACATTCCGGAAAATCATGGTTCTCTTAGAAAAATATTCCGGACTTAACTTTAAAAGATAATAAAATTATCTTGTCTCGTTCAAAATGATGAATAGTGATTTGTCGATAAATACATCATTCTTCCGAAAGTTGGAATTATTAACTTTTCACCTTATCTCCGTATCGTAAAATAATTGAATGGAAAAACAGACGCTGCTTCGATACGAGTTCTCGAACTTAAATTATGACGATAAACGTCAAACCGAATTTTCTCGGTTTCTTTCTCGATTTCAGAAATTTCTGAAATGATTTTTAACTCACATTAGGAGTTCTATTCTTTAATACGAGTTTTTAAACTTTCAACGGATCTTGAATCCCTCATTTATTCATAATTTTTTCTTTTATTCGGGTTTTTAATTATCGGGGTATTACATAAAAAATATTTAATGATTATATTTTGATACCTATTTGATTTTTCAATCAAATTAATGATTTTTGGTCGTATATTATTATTGTATATTGACACTCAATTTCATTATTACCTACGTACTAACTTTTCTATCAAGGTAGATATTTTAAATGTATTTAAAATACTTTAAATATATATATTAAATGGTTCATGTTATTTAAAAAAAATAATATATATAATCTAGGGATAAAAAAATTAAATACTCGCTTTAATAAATAAAAGATAAAAAAATACACATTTAAAAATAAGAGATAAAAATATCCACTTATATGAGCACATGATAAAATTGATCATGTGATTATGTATTTCATTTCACAAAATAATTTGAATTATATGAGCACGTGAGAAAATGTGTGTATTGTAATTACAAATAAATAATTTAAATAAATTATTCACACTCAATAAAAATTATATATATTTAATTTTTGTAGCAAACACAACTATATATATTTAATTTCTAATCAGATTGTTAATGTATATATACATATAAATAAATGAATTCATATAATCTGAGTTTATTTTCATACGGGCTTGGACATGGATGAGTAATTAATGAATAAAGATGTGTAACAAGACATTTATTGATTTTGAGATGAATACGCATAAATAAAATTCAAATAAATTGGTTATATTTTATAAATATTCAAATATAGTTTATTTTCATCAGTAATATTTATTTATATATTTTTTATATATTCGAATTTATAACATATATTATTATATGGGCGTAAGACGAAATCTATTGGTTCACGATTTCTGAACATTTGAATCTGAAACCAAAATCGAACCGCTTCCTATACAGTTGTGATTCAGAATTTTAATATTTCTTGACGATTCGGTTCCAAAACCGTCGATTACTATTCTTTTGAACATATCTACTAATAATGAGTATTAGAATCATTTTTACTTTAATTTAGAACGAATATGAGTATATAAATTAAATTCAAATATATTCAAAAAAAAATACTCCCTCCGTCCACCAATGTTCTTCTCATTTTGACCCGGTACGAGTTTTAATAAAATGGGTTGACTTTAGTTGATAAAAGGTAAAGTAAGGGTAAAATATAGCGAGTAGAGAATGAGACCCACAAAAAGTTATATGATTTGTAATGTATTGTGAGTGGATAATGAGACCCACATTAAAGTGTAGTGAGTGGAGAAGGGGTTGCCAAAAATAAAAAGAAAAATGGGAAGAAACTTGATAAACGGACTAAAATGACAAAATGAGAAGAAACTTGGTAGACAGAGAGAGTATTAAGTTGTTAGTACGAGTCTACTAGTAGACAAGTTTACAAGGATTTAATATTTATGATATATATATATATATATATATATATATCAAGTTGTAAATTTATTTTTTCATTAATTTTAGAATGATTGCAAGTTTATCATTAGCAAGTTAACATAATTAACGATTTTTACTATACATATTTAGTATATAAATAAGTGGTTCATATATCTATAACAACAAATAATAATAAATAAATTAATATCAAATATTTTTATAAATATTATAAAATATTAATCCTGTCAAAATGGGCAACAATCTAATCACAAATTAAACAAAACACGTGTATTATGAGTGTCTTAGAAACAACCACTCGTTAACAGTATTAATATTGTTGAGAACTTAATATATGAAAAAAAACTTGAACTGAAAAATAGAGCAATGACAAAAGACTGAAGACACTAAGGTATGTGAAGACACTAAGGTTGGTCCCAAAAATATACCATATAGATTTACTCAATCACAACGTTATTCATATTAATATTAAACTTGTCTACATATATTAATATCATAAAAGTGGACTTTTAAATTTCATTATTTGATTTGGTAGCATGGCATTGGTCCCTAAAACTTTTATATAGTCTAACTTTGCTTGTGATAATCACTTTGTTTTTGCAATAACACACTACCACTTAATGGCCTTCAAAAGCTCTACATATTCTTATATAGGCAATATATATACTGTTTCTGCATGTATCAATGTTAAAATTTTAGCGAATTTTGTTTTTTGTTTTTTATCTATGAATTACATATAAATAACACAACATTACAAAAAAAAATTTATTTTACGAATTTTATTTTTTGTTTTTTATCTATGAATTACATATAAATAACAATATATTTATATATTATGGAACTCTGTTTTAGAACAATCTTTATTTAATTAGACTGCTGTTTATTCCAAAATATATATGACATAACAAAAAATATTTATAATTACATAAACATTAATTACATTGGATGGTCATATATCTAGAATTTTATATGCATGGTGTCCATTCTCTATGATGCAAGGAAAATGTGATGCAAAATTGAGTAATGATGAGATCATGATTAATATTTTACCAAATAAAAAGATGATGGATAGCTTAGCTATATAAACTTGACCCAGATAAGCCCTACACAATTATTATATATGCCTTTTTATTATGCTTCATTATTTTTGGTTCTAATTTTTCTTTTGGTGTTCCACTTCCCATTACACAAGATTCAATATGTGGACAAAACATTCTTGGTAGTGACATGACATGGATCTCATCACCCCTCTTTACATTATAAATCTATTCATTTCAATAATTGAGCTTACAATTCATAAATATATATTTAATTTATAAATCAAATCATGAGCCACCGGTAATGACAAATACTAAACCCTCTAAAAGAAATCATTACAAAAGTTAAAAAATAGAGTTTTCTATTTAAAGAGTAATTTGATTAATATTTTAAAGATAATTTTTTAGAAAAATAATTATTTTAACTAGACGATTCAATAAAATAACTAGAATCATTTGGATATACTTATATTATTGTTCAAAAGTACGATTAATTTAGACACTTTTAATTGAGATATACACTCTTCTTAATTTATGAGTAAGGTCGAAATTTGATTATCACACTATATATAACATTAGTTAATACATGCGAATATTTTTTTAATTAGAATTTATTTTTTAATGGTGACAGATTATTGATAATTTTAAATTTAAAATTTAAATAAGCATATTAACATATCATTGAAACTTGGGAAAGTTTCACCAATTTAAAAGAAAGTCCTAATAGTGGGTTTGTGGTCACATACAGAATGTGACCTATGACCAAAAGTAGAAGCATTAGAAAAAAATAAAATAAAGGAACAATGTCTCTTTGATTCGAAAAGAGAAACAAAAGTAAAGAACGATCCAATTTCAATTATAGTTCTTATCTACAATAAATACTGCAAATAACATAAGAAAATACACAAATATACTTGATGAGATTCAGTAGAGACTTTACTTCTTATATAATCTTAAAAGTTAGATATTTATGGAGTATATGCTGTTGTAATAATTATTGAATGTTTTGATTCAAATTTTAAACTCTCTCGTAAAAATATAGTTAATTTAAATCAACATTTTGAAAATATTGTATTTCCCTTCTCATACAAAATATTACTCTTTTGAATACTAACAATTAATATCATATATGCTTATTTCGCGACCTTTGTATCTAAAACATGTATGTGTGTAGTCTCATTTTAAATATATCTTCATAGAAAACTTGCATACAACTTGAAATGTTAGGTTCAAATTCTACAATACATTGTTGTGAGCACGCTTGTTCCATGTTCAATGTGTTGACTTTGGTGATTCACCTGTTATCAACTTTTTTGACGTTGCAGCTGCTAGTTTGGTTTTGGTGATGTTTGCGAAATCATTATGAGTTGATTGGTAAAAAGCAATGGAGGATGAAATGGAATGATCATTGATCATTTTTTATTGCATTCCATTTATTTGCTTGGTTCCTTTTTGTGATTAGGAATGAACATTCCATTTGGAATCATCCTAATTCTAGGAGTGGTAATAGTCATTCATCTCCAATCACAAGTATTAGTCATTCCTAATTATTCAATAATTTCTTTTGCTATTTTTTCATTTGGACAAAATTAATTAAAATATTTGTTTATTTGTTAATTTTACTATATTCCACACCTCTCCCCTACCGAAAAATCTTAATATTTTTATAATATTTACAAAATCGTATTTTAATAAAAAAAATATATTATTTGAAATATTCATTGAATAATATAAATTATACTCCCTCCGTCCCATTAAGCATGTCACATATTTTCTGGCACGATTATTAAGGAGAGTGTATAAAGTAGTGTAAGAGTGATAAAGGTGGTAGGGTCCACACTTTTTTAAGGGATAATTTTTACTATTTTTGGAATGTGTCAAGCTTAGTGGAACATTTCAATAAGGAAAATGCGTCAACCTTAGTGGGACAAAGAGAGTATATTTTTAAACTTGTGGTTATTATTTATTTGTTATAAAAAATGAGTCATTTTATAATTTAAAATTTTCAATCTAATTTACATTTTGCTTTATGATTTTAATTATGATCGTTATAATTGTGCATACACGTTTTAATGGGTGTGAGCAAAATTAACCGATTTGGAATAACCAAACTCAAATATTTGATTGGTTCGATTTTATTTTTAAATCAAATTATAATTCGATTTGAATTGGATTTAAACAAAACTAAATAAATGAATATACAAAAATTGAACTTTTTTTTTAATTTTAAAATATAATTTATTTTTATAAAATAAATTTATTTCATCATATATATTTTTATTATTTTCATCATATTTTATTGTATATTTTAAATTTTAATATTATATAATAAATTAAATATGATAATTTATTTACTTCATTTTTATTTTAAATTTTTCTAGATTTACAAACAGTAGAATTATGGAATTTAATAAATTTGTAATGTTTATTATCACTTGAAACTTGAAAACTATTAAAGATATATGTGAGTGATTTAATAATTTCAATATTCTGATTATAGTTTTAAATTTCAGATTTTTTATTTTTTAGTACATGAAAACTATAGAAGATATATATGAATAATTAATGTTTTTATAATTATTATTTTAAAATTGAATGAAATTAGTTACAAAATAAAATATTCGGATAAATCGAACTAAATCAAAATAAATTTGGTTGATTTGGTCCAATTAATTTTTATTTGGTTGAATTATCTTTTTCAATCCAATTTTTTTTTTTAATTTGATTTGGTTTGAATTTTTAGACAAAATTGAACCATATATCCGAATGTTTCATCCCTACGTTTTATAATTTTATATTGAAATATTTTTATTTGAATATTTTGGTCTATAAAAAAGCAAATGAAAAATAAACTTACTTGGAATATTAAAAGTATGATTTCGTATTACAATATAAATATAATTTATTCATTTAATTTATTGTAGTTATCAATTATAAAAATTAAATTAACAAATAAATTGTCATTTCATTCCATTCTTATTCCTTATACACACCAAGCATCCTAGGATTAACAATTTCATTTCATTCCACACTTCATTACATTCCACACTCCATTTCATTCCTACCTTATTCCATTTCATCCAACCAATCACCTCCCCATAGTGTTTAGATGTTTGATTCATTCTGTGTGTGTATTCATTGTTATGTGATGCTTAGGATTTACTATTTTGGTGTCTAGCATAGTTAGACTGTCACAGCCCCATTTTCCAAAGGACGGATCAATCGGAGCGTGACTGTGATTTGATGAAAGAACCAGAAAAGAAATGGAAATAACAGGAACAACAATGGTAACTGAGGAGTAATACTGAACAAATGTGTATTGTCATATATTTGAAGGAAACTTTATAACTCAAAAGCTCAATCTTACCAAGGAGTAATGACATTCATCAAATGTTCGAAAAGATAAAGAACTAGAATAAAATACTGAGGTACGATTCGAGAGTTCTGATTTTTGGAAGACAAACCAGATAGCCAAAATCAACAAAGGACAAAGAAATGCAGCGGAATAGTGAAAACTTAACACATATATGAAGATATGTATTATCTCTGAATACTTAACATATAAGAAATCATCACTCAGCACCACCGCCACCACCCCATCGCTCAACCTGCAAGTGTTTGGAAAAACAAGCAGGGCTGAGTACTTGATGTACTCCGTGGGTTATGCCGAAAACAAACAGTTATTGATCATGCATATAACAGTATAACACAAGTATCTTGAAATAACCTGCGTATACAAAATATTCATTTGATTTTACCAAAAGTTGGAGCGGCCACTCTCTTTTCCATGTGTCTCATCCATATCTGTAACCGATGCTGGTGAGCAATGTTTCCGCTCCCCCAGACATAATCAATAATATCAACGCTGTGAGCAAAGTTTCTGCTTCCCCAGACGTTAAAAATGGTAACAACCCTGGTGAGCAATGGTTCCACTCCCCCAGACGTTGACCAATGGGTGCCACCGGATCGGTCAATACTGACACACAGTCCTATGTGGACCGGTCCGTAATGACTCACGATCACACTCCCCATGTGTACACTAACCTTGACCAACACATGGCTCAAGATCCGATCGTTATTCATAAGTTGACCAGTTCGCAAACATGGCTCAACACAGATAGGAATCACACACAAAACACTAAGAATTTTATGCATGCCAATCATTTCACATTTTCGCAACAAGCTTTAATAAAGCAAAAATATAGTTTGTATAGTAAACCCACTTGGAATCCCGTGCTAGATAGCAAACCTTATACTCCTTCTAGTTTCTTGGTTGTCACTCTCTTGATAAACCATTTAATTTAATGAATGAACCATTCCAGCTCTAGTCCCAGCAGAACCAACCTCCGAACAACCTCGAATAAGTCCGGAACCACCCCGGACAGACCTCGAATAGCCTCGAATAACCCCGAATCAGCCCCGAACGGCTCCAGACGTTCCGAACAGTCCTGAACCAACTCCAAACATACACAAAATTGACTTAATTCAACTCCAATTTTCTGCAGCCCATTATTCATCGGTCATCTCCCTCGCTCGTCGGTCGTCCTGGAGATTTGCAGCAACGCTGCCATGATGCGCCACCACAGGTGCAGCAGCGGAAGTTGGCTCCCTTGATTTTGGGAAGAAGACTTAGAAAGTGATATGAAGATAGAGGTAGTTGTTCTGCTTCCTCTTTAGACTTGTAGTTTATTTCCTTCTCTCTATGTTTTCATTTTTCAGAAGTAAAGTGTGAAGTGTGGAGCATGGTAGAAGAATGATTTTTGAGTCTTCTATAAGTTGTGGGATTAAGGCAAACTAAGTACATGATTCCATTTCTTTAAAAGTTTCTTCCAACCTTGATCTTTTACTTAAGTTTTGATGGGATTCTAATGGTTTAGTAGGCATACTTTGATTTTCTTCTAATATGCAAATGTTTAGATTATTCTCTCTAAACTGTGAAGCTTTGTGGCTCTAAACTAATGCATTATAAACTGATTTTCATGCTTTAGACTGAAAAAGAATAACTAAACATATGATAGAATAAATATGAAATTACCTACTATGAAGCTTTTGAGACTTTGGAGGAGAAAATGATTGTGAACGACATGTTGTTTGGATTGTTGTCTTCCCTCTTCAACTCTCTCTCTCAAAATTTTCCTCAACTTAAAAATTGAAATGGTAGAATCTATAGCAATGGCAGCATGGTGTTGCTGTTGTTGGGAACAAAAGTGTGATGAAAATCATGGATACGTAATATTGTGGCAGCGTAGTATGTCGGTAGAAAGATTTGTGGTGGGGATGATGATGTCGATAGTTTCAAATAAATGGTGGAGAAGGTGAGACTTTGTGTGGTAGGAGAAGGAAAGTGTCGGTAGAAGCAATTGTGTGGTGGGGAGAACTTGGAGTTGTTAGGATAGGTGTGGTGTGGGTGATTACACAATGAAGTGTAATTGTTTCATATAACATTTTGTTTTAAAAAAAGATTTATAGATATATTTGTTGTAATAATTATTATTAGTGGACATAATTTGGACTTTTATTAATCTAATTGCACTTCAAATAATCAGTAGGAGATTTTCTCAATTATGTCTCACAACTTTTAGCCATACCATGTTTTGTGATTTAATAAATAATATTCAATAGTAATAAATCTATTTCAATCTCAATTGATCCTAATTATCGAATTTAAATTCGGTTATGCCACAATTTATGTCAAGTTTGAGCAACTATTACTGAAATAAAAACTTATCTAGGAAAATTTTAAATTCCTACTAATACTTATTTAATAAACTCGATAGTTCTTTCGAAATTTGGACTGGGGTATTACATAGACATTGTAGAAGACTAAGTGTAAAAGGCATAGATCAATGAAACAGATCGTGTCCATAGGTAATCTTATGTATTCTTCATAGCATATCAACTAACATGTAAAGATAGATTAAGGATATAATAACATATCATATATAATTTGATCTTATTTAGTTTATGTATTAGAGAATATGATCAATCTGTAAGGACAGATTGTGAGTCACGATCTGTGTCATAGCATCATGATGCTGTTAAAGATTAAGTCAAAATGTTAAGACAAAACATAAGTAACGATCTGTCTATAGGACTTAATTTGTGTTATATCTAAACTTAGTTTTAGGAGCATTCACAGCACGGAAGCACAGATGGAGAGAACATATGATCTTCACAGAATGTGGTGATGCAGAACAACTCACTACCTAGAAGACGAGGCCACTTTATAGAAGACCAAATGACAAAACGAGGAAAGAAGAGCAAAACGTGATTTCAGCAGAACACATCAGATCACAGATCGAGAGGCGGATCAAGAAGCAGAACGAGAATATAAATCTATGTCTAACAGATTGATCAACAGAACGTGATGAGACAACTTAAGGTTTATCAAAGACGTTCTATCTACCAACAGAACATCTCACGAGCTGCTCAACACAGATTTGAGGAAGCTACAGATCTACCTAATAGATCACAAATAACATGTCCATGCCACGTCAGATGACATGTAGGACGGACTCCAACTGCTAGAAGTACAGTCAGCAGCCAACGGTCAAAAGATCATTTAATGCTATCTGCAAAAGCTGCAAAGACTCTCAATGACTAGAATTCAAATCAGCCTATATATACTTCAGTCAACTCCAAGAAGAAGATGTTCGTGTATTCAAGATCTTCAGTATTCAACAACTCTCTCCAGCCTTTAAAAAGATATCCAACACTAGATTAGATCAAATACATATCCATAAGTGTTGTAATTTAGAAAATTAAACAACTATCTGGAATAACCCACTAGAACTTACAATAGCTTAGAGCTTTCATAACCATAGTTCTAGTATCCTTCATACACAAAGCTTAGAAGGAAATCTGAATTTTAACCCGAACTTGATCTCGTACTCAATGAGTTTAAATAAGTGAGTTTTAATCTCATCCTCAACGAGTATAAATAAGGGTGAGTGAGCTCGTACTCAACGAGGATAAATAAGTGAGAAATCCAAGGTTAAGGGATTCATCGATCTAGCTTGATCGATCGTGGACGTAGGGGAGTTTCCGAAACCACGTTAAATATTGTGTTTTCTTTTATATTTGCATTGCATTGTTTTGATACTCTGTTTATCACTCACCAGCGAGCAAATCACAATCTGCGAGCTATGCATTTTGAATCAATCTCTTGAAGAATACTCGGTAATAAGAAAATATTTTCTAAGTGTAGAGCAAATCAACAAACACACAGCTTCCGCTCACGATCTGTGTTTGGACAGATCGTCTAGTATGCTCCAGCTAGCTGCTAGTCTTTCTGCTCCATAGACAAATCACTCACGCTCTGTGTTGAGAACCCAACTTGGACATATCACGATCTGTCACACTTCACAGTGTTCTGTCCAGCACAGAAGCTGTCTCGACCTTCTGTTCTAACAGAACGCGCAAAAAGTTGTAGTGTGGTGTATTCTCCCTCCCTCCCTATACACCACACCTACTCTATCCGGGACCCCAACACACCTCTTTTACGGAATGTGACCAAAGTTGTGTCATTGCAAACATAAAAATATAACGACTTGACCGGACTGACGACTGACCTCATAGACCGTTAAGAGTCTTTTCCAGCGTATTTTATGAAAGAGCTACTAGAAAAGAAGATGCACCTTCATAGTACGAGTAGCTCATATCAAATCCTTTAACCTCTCTTCAGATATGTAGTTTCATACCTAAATACTCTAAAAATCTCTCTCATTCCGGCATATTCCGGTTCATTCATATAATCCTCCGCCTTGAATCCCTTATATGAGCCGCTCATTGTCTGAGATTTTGCACTAACAATTACTCCCTACTTTTGTCCCGAACATCACAAAAAATACAAAAATAAACATAACAAAACTCACTATGTACCTAAACAAAGCCCAAAAGAATATGAAATTTTTATTAGCTCAGTCACAAACCTATAGTATAAAGAAACTTTTAAGTACTACATTTTATTTCACAAATGAGATATATAATATAATTTAAAAACAATGAAAAGTCTATTAGAAAACATAGTTAAAAACAATGAACCGCAAGCGACATATCCCAATTATTAATAAATTTATGACAAAAATGATTATCCGTCAAGATCAAGGGTTAATACGACCACAAATTATATGACAAACCCTATAGATAAATATTATGTTTATAATAAAAGTTTATTAATTCTTACTTTGCAATAAAGGTTTATTCGCTACAAAAAATGCATTATATAGCAACGGAATAGTGATAGAAAATTTTTCTGTTTCTAAATTTTAACTGATTAACAACAGAGTTATTATGGAATTGTTGTAAAATTTTAGTAACAGAATTAATGACGGAATTATCTGTTATTAAAATTTTAGTAAAGAAAATTTTCTTTACTATTCCGTTACTAAAATTGAAGAAACGGAAATTTCGTTACAGAGACAGAACGTGTGACCACACGACATAGAAATCTGGTGATCTATTTGTTCAGGTTCTGTGTTTTAGAAACACAAAATATGATCCAGATAAGCAAGTTATGTTAATGTGTTATGTTCTCACAGAAGATGAGAATCAAAATTTGCGGAAGTGGTGGTTAATATGTTGCTCAAATTAATGAAAACTCTTTTGATTAAGCCAAGTGCTCTTTAAGATGTTGTTTTACGGATTATGCACTAAATCAAATAATGAATGATAGAGTATAAATGTAGAAAGTAAAGCTGTAAAGAAATAGAGAACACGAAGTTTTTAACGTGGTTCGACGGACTATCAATATCGATAGTAAATTCACTAACTTGTGAAATATCTCCTAGCTTATTTAGACTAGTAGAGAACCAATCACTATAACAAATCCTAACTTGATTTGTGCAGTGCACGAATAAGGTCGTGACCTTTAACTTACTAGGTTTACAAAGTTGAATGTTCTTCCAAAAGCTTGTAGGCTAGAGGAAAATTAAAACTAAAATTACAGTGCAGTGTAACTTAATACAATTTAGTTCAACGAGGGGTGTGTTCTAGCGTAAGATATAATCTATGAATGCTAAGAACAATAGGAATCTATAAGTGCATAAAAGCTAGGTGAAGTGTAGTGGTTTAATCGCTTGAAAGCTTGAACACTTCGAGAGATTTGAAATTTCTGCAGAGTTTAATCGCTTGGAATCCAATGGTTGTTGTAGAATCCTTGAATGTGTATTTATAGGTGACTGATTCACGAACTAGCCATTGGAATGCTTTTGGAGCATGAACTAGCCGTTGAATTGTACTTGTTGCCAGCGATGCGTCCTTTGTTGCCATTTAAGGTGTGACTTCATTTCCCTTTATTCAAATTCTTTTTCCAAAATAAGTATATGAGAACGAAGCCTACGTGGCACCAAAGTATACTATGTAACAGATTATCCATTTAGGCAAAACATACATTCTTAAGTATGTCACAGAATACCCCTTGTTCTGTGTGTTGAACAGATCACTCCATGATCTATTAAATCACCTTCTGTAATTTGGGATACCTCATGTTAGATAATATCTGGACATAATGTTTCATACGTTCTGTGTCATTAACAGAATGTCACATCCGTTCTGTGTCTTGAACATTTTTCTCCAAAATTTAGTCTACGAATAAACGTTCTATAGATACAAATCGTGACACACGTTATGTTATTTACATTTCAGCATTTATGAAAACACTAAGTCTAATACAGATTAAGTTAGGACCAGATAGTGACTCACGATTTGTTCCTTTACATTGTAATCTGTAATCTAACAAAGAAGTAAAACTTAAGTCTAAGCTCATCTCCTATAGACAAATCTTAATACAGATCTTAATGTCTTTACAAAATTAAATCAACTCTCGTACACAGAACATACTACGTTCTGTGATGGTAAAACACTTAAGTAAAATTTAAGCGTGTATTTCGATAACCATCATCAAAACCATTATACGGGGTTCTCAACAGATTATATCTTCATGTATAATAGGAAACCATATCTTTTATAGTATATGTTAGTTACAAATTATATGTGTGAGAAATAATATTATACAAAATTGAATCTATCGATAATAATGGATTAAGAGAGAGAATATGAATTTTTTATAAATGTTACCATAATTAACGTGATTTAATTATATCTCATACACCAATAATATTTTCGGTTATCAAATTAATTTATTCAGATTAGATAATGCATTATTTTTATCGTATAGATTGTTATAATGCATACATATTATAAAGTGTAAAAGTATGAATGAAACAATTAAATACATATATACATTGCATTGCATAACGTATAATAATGCAACATTAATTTAGACAACAAGCAATGCAACATATTTTCTGATTTAGTTTCATCATATTTTTACAATGCTATTAGATGTTTTTGCAAATTAATATGTTTAATTTGTAATTTATATTGTCCATTGGATCCACTCGATCTAATCAACGTGTCATACCATTTTCTATTTTTGTACAGATTTCCCCCTTTGTACTAGAATACATCCATATATATATATGCATTAATAAATAAACAATTATTTCTCTTTTTTCTTATCAATATTTATTGCAAGGGGCAAAACAAAAGGAGTGACAAGATTTACATTTCCAGCAACTAGCATTTAGCCCATAAAAAATCGACGGGAATTATCTAGCGTCTTTTATAATATAATAGAATTGAATTCATTAACCAAAATGTAATAATAACAAAGACATGATTGAAACAGTTATCTCCTCAATGTACTGAATCCAATAAAATTAGCTATGTATAAGCTTACAACGCACATGATCAAAGTTGTAGAAGAGATGCCCAAAAAATAAAGAAATGTAAGGAAAGTTCAAGCATGACCTCATAGTAAAATAGAAACGGTTGATATGTGTACACTCCATCAAACCTTTGTCATCTTCACCCTGACGAAAGAAAAATCACGTAGCTAAAAATTATCATGAAAATAAAATATGGTCAATGAAACCACAAGAATCATATCGACCGTAGTTTCTTACCTCACAATTTATGAAAATTTTCATCATACACCATGTTAATTGTCGTCTTATCCAACCAATTTTCTTGTTATATATTAAAACTTTTATACCTCGTTTGCTAGTGACCCTTGAGATTGCCACATACAATTGACCATGGTTGAAGATAGACTTCGGTAGATATAGCTCAACATTAGAGAGGGACTGTCTCTGACTCTTGTTGATGGTCATTGCATAGCATACAGTCAAATGGAATTGTCTCATATGAAATCTAATCGTAAATTTGGTGAAATTAGATGGACTGAAGATCCATCTGGCAATAAGAAAATTTTCTTTTGTCTTCTTCCCCGATATGTGATAGGCTTCAATCACATGATCCTCAAGTTTAGTGACAATAATTCTCGTTCCATTGCACAGCTCAATGGGCGACTCTATATTTCTTAGGAGTATGACTATGCACTCTCCTTCAATTTAATCACGTGATTCGGAAATCCAGAACACTTGATTGTGTTAACATATTCAACTGAGTAGACGTCATCTTCTAGATTAACTTCTCTATCTTCTTTGCAAATGCCATCTGAACTAAGGTATACTCGTTCATCGACAGACATTTTTAACATCATGTAATTATTGATCTCATCGACCATGTCATTATTGGGAGCCAAATAGCTCTATTCTTAAACATTTCTAGCTTACAAGATGCATGCAATTTATCCTTGTAATTATCATTTACTATCGATGCAATATCGTCATCTGCATTTTGTATGAGAATATTGTCGGATAAGCTAACAATAGACTCTCCACAAGAATTATGTCCCCAACAGTTCCATCACCAACCTTTGGTATCCATTAAGCAAATTCTCTAGTTTTTGCATTCTGGGATTGGGACTGCGGGCGTTGTCGTAAAAAAAATATTATAATAATATTTAATAGGCAATAAAACAATTGTACTTTAAAATCTCTTGTGTTGTAGCCTATTTACATGAAATTTCATGTTCTTAGTTAACCTAAGAACTCCGCATGAATTCCAAAGATGAGATGAGCTTATTGATTCGTGCATAATGTCATGTCGGGTGTCATGGGGGACGACTGACACGATCTATCTAAAGTTGCTCCCTAAGATAACTACTAAGCTGCCAAATGGTTTTTCAGAACTTCATTCGGGCGATATCATAATATCCCTTATGCTCATGTCAAGTGCTTCAAAGCAATATATGTGGATAATTGACGTCTCATCCCATATAATTAGCTTTGTCACCTTAATGAGTCTAGTGAGTACGCTTGCTGCTTTGATCTTGCTGCATGAGAAACCCTCGTCGCAATCCAAGGTATATCAAATCTCGAGTGTGTTGTTTTACCCTTAGGTAGGAGCAATGAAGCTATGTCACTCCAGGCTACATGAAGTATGATTTGGCCTCTTCCACGTATGGCTGAACATAATGTATTCCATAACAAATGTCTTTCTGGTGCCACCATAACCATATAAAAAGTAAAATTCACCCTCACCACTATCAACTGCAATGATTATTCGTTCATAGACCGTCCTTTGCTCATCTGTGAATTACGGATATAACTTTGTATGCTCTGCCTTCATTTCTTCTATATTGTAGGACTTCTCCTCCAATACGAGCAAATTGGATGTGGTTGGTACCGGCTTTCCAGGAAAGTTTATTAGACTAATGGAATTTACCGCAAGTAAATTTTCAATTTCTATCAAAGCAAGATTTTGCAAATGTTCATCTCTAAGTAGCAAATTTGATAAAAATAAAATAAAACTAATAATAACAATTAGTCTTGTTAATTAATAAAATTTGGACAATGTGCCAAAGTGAGATTAAATATGAATTATGTGCTACTAACTTCCGTAAAAATATTACATTCATCTATGTATTTAATACTAATATATAAAGAAGATTGTCGTGTTTTACATCTATAATTTTATCAATTCTTTATGATATATGTTTATACAAATGATCGAATTGAACATGGGTTCTAGTGTTGTTGATAATTGCACTTATCTTAGTGAACAATGTTTTGGTAATTGATTTTGTGCTTTGTTGGATTTAAGAATGTTTACGGCTTGGACTTTCTTATCAATAACGCGTCTATTTTTTATTCTCAAAAAAAATATTGTATTTTATTTTTTTGATTAGTTTTTTAACATCATATGAATAGCTTACGTGCAGTATGTTCACCAAACACTTTCTTGCTCTTGAGATCATTTACAAGTTCTTGAAGCTTCATTTTGAACACTCGAACTAACATATCTTGTTTATCTTCTGGGCTTCGTTCCCTTTTCTCAACAAACCTTCTGATCTCCGACCATTTCAGATTGTATGTAAAAGTAATAAATAAAGACGGATATCCAATCCACCTACAAATAGTCATCGCATCTTGATAGTTTTGAATCATATATAGTTTTCCTCCTGTAATGAAGATGATAGTATGAACGATTTACCATATTAACCAACAATACTCCATTTGTCTCTCGATTGCTTCAAGTTACTGTATTTTTCACACCTAAGGGAAGATTGATTGTAATGTATCCATTGCAGCCTTTGTGATTCCATCATTGTGTAACCATCGACAACAAATTATTGAAGCAACCGACGGAAGAGCAGTAGTTGTTGGCCCTCATCATCTCTGTCTTGCATCCTAAATGCTAAGAACTCCCTGATTGTGAGCTTATTCCTCTTGTTGGTGTCAAACTCAGCACGTAGAATATCTAGATAGAACTCATCCTCTCCATAAATGAATATAAATGGGAATTGTGGAGGAAGGTAAGAAGGATGCAGCTCATTTATACATTGTTGTTCTCCTGTCATCTTATGGACAGTTACATCCCTCTTATCGGGCATCGTCTAAAAAACTCCAACAATAAGAGCAGCCATCTTTGGTGCCGTTAGCATAATATATGTACAACCATCCTTCGCTCTCTTTCCTATTACCCGAAACTTTATATCAACAGACTCATGTTCTGTAATGTGTTTGGCAATAATTTGCTAGCTTTGTGCATAAAGATTGGTTTTATGGATCATTTGACTTAGCTCTTTCACAATTGAATCATCGAAATCACTAGGCTAACCTCTACTGTAAAATATTAGATATATTTATCGCCTTACATTATTAAAAATCCAATGTCAACAATTTAAATCAACTTATAAAAAGAAATCTTAACAAAAACTAATCTGATAGCGTTGTTCCGATGTACTTCCTCATTTGGTTCGAAGATATAGAGCTACAAGAATTTAGGTGTAAAACCTTTTGGAGGCAACAAACTACCAATGCAATAATGATTTTCCCACCCAAACGAAAAAGTAAAAGGACTGACACTGCGGTTGATGGAATTATCTAATTTTCCACACCCATAGAAGTAAATGAAAACATCATATTGCATGCACAAATATTCTAGATAAATATCTTGCTCTTTTCGTGCATATTCTCCAAAAGATTGCTCAACAACTGAGGTGGTTGTTCCAATAGGATACTCGTGGAGACGAACACAGAAAAGGATGTTATCGAATTGGAGACGAACAAAGAGAGTATTAATTGATAAGAACCCAGAAAACACAGTTTTTGTTGATACATGTCCTTCATACTCGCATTATACTAGCTTTTATACTACCCTATCAACAACAGTAACTACTCACACTCATATAACTACCTCGTAACATATAACCACCACGTAACATATAACCACATGGCATTTCCTAGTGGTCCTGCCACGTATGATAATATCGAACCATGCACGTGATACAATAATAATATTCAATATTGACAAATATAAAATTTTGATCTTTTTTCAATGAATATTAGAAAATGTAATTATTGTACCTAAATCAAGCTGCAGAACAATACATTGTCTTAAAGACATTCATTCTCCTTGCCTTTAATTCATGTCTCTTCCGTCTAGCAATGCATCCGTCAAATTTTCATCCTGGAATCTGAATTAACGAATAATAATAATTAACGAATTTATTGGGAACCTAGCCTAGTATATAGGTGATAATCTGAATTATAGTGAGCTCGAGTCTTTTTACTCAATCTCGCAGACCTTCTTCTATGTTTAGCAAGGTATGCTAAGTATATCAGATATTTGCAAAGAGTTTGACAACATACATTTTGTTAGAAGAAAATATGTTGGTAAAGAAAAATATAAATGAATAAGGGTGGTTGCTTACAGTTTTTTTCTCGAAGAATACACATATCCGGATCATAACCATCAATTTTTCGTCTAACAGATTGTACCACATACGTCTCTTGTGTCACTTGCACATCACTTCCTTATTGGTTCAATAACATCTTCAATTTTTCCCCAAGCCTCAATATTTTGTGTATACAATATATATACAGTATAACCTCTATAAATTAATACAGTTGGGACAAGGAAATTTAATTTGAGAGGAGTATTAATTAATAGATAAATTAATAATTTATTAATTTAAAGATTTATTATATATTCATTTATTTAAATTAATTATATCAGGATTCATGAATTTAAATTTAATTATGTAGAGATATTAAGTAGTATTAAATGTTAGGAACTTAAAACATCTTATTTAATGTTTAAATTCATACGTGTGTCCAATAAAAACTTGAATCATCTAATTATTTAATGTTTAACATTCATATTATTGACTTAATGTTTAAGATTCATGCATATTTTCAATAAGAACTTGAAGCATCTAGTTATTTAATGTTTAAGATTCATATGTATGTTAAAAAATAATTACTATATATATAGCAGAAAATTTGTAAAAAATATCAATAAACTACAATGACTTCTCATTTAAAAGGTGTTGAAAAAAAACCATGACCGATCAAATGCTCAAGTCACCAGGGGCGGACTTATGTACACTGTGAGCCCAGTGCAAGCCCACAGTTTGCATTTATACTATATAGATATTATAAGGCAAATTCAAAAATCAGCCCACCCCAAAAAAATTAAAAACTAAGCCTAAAAATAACTAAGCCCACCTACAAGCCCATTAAAATTGTACCTATAAGTCCGTCTGCACATCAAAATAAATAACTAAGCCCACATAAAAGTTAACCTACAATCTACAATAGTAGGAGATTCATTCATTCAAAGAATTTGAAGTGAACAGGAGTCTGGCGCCGAAGAAGAAGAGAAGGTAAGCAACATAAATCTGACTTTTTTTTAAAAAAATTATTTATATAATTCTTCATTAATTTTTCTATTCTTTTGATTTTTGGAGTAAAAATAGCCTATCTAATAAGAAAAGAGACACACCTTGTTGCAGATTCCAATATATGAATTTGGGTTTTAAACAAGAACGCAGAACGGCAGAAGCACTGCATCAGACTACAAAGGTGAGTTTTTTTAAAAAAAATTCTCCATATAATTCTTTTCATACTCCTTTTTGTCCATTTTATACAACAATAAGCTCTTGCCAATTTTTATTTTATTTTATTAAAATTAGGTATTATAAATTTTCAATTTTAGGTATTATAAATTTTCAATTTTAAGTATTATAAATTTGTAATTTTATTATATCAAAATTATATTATTCTATTGAGATGCTAATGATTTATATAATCATAGTATATTGAAAGAAAACAATATGCTAACATCTATATAGATTATTGATTTTAATTTAATGACTTAATATGTTATCAAGGTTTATAATTCATATCTATCAAAGTTTTTTATTTTTTATTATATGTTAACATTTTTGATTTTTTATTGTCTTGCAGTATTCTAATTTATAGATGGAATACCAATGTTCTGCAAAAAAAGGGAAATGACTTATCTCATTTTTCTTTAGGAAGTGTGATCGTCAAGAGACTCAAGACAATGAAGGTAGCTCAAAGCCTTCAATGAGAATCCCTCCAACTCAAACTAATCAGCCTCTTTCAAGTGCTATAGAGAAAAAGGAAACAATTGTGGGAATATTCAGTTAATGCACGAGATGATATAAGACGTGCATATCTAAAAGTTGAGCCTTATCAACCGAAATTGAAAGCATATCCTTTCACAAAGTTTGGCACTCAAAATCGTAGTTTTCAGAAAAAATGGTTTGAAAAATTTCATTGGTTGGAGTATTCACTTTCCACAAATAAAGCATATTGTTTCTATTGCTTTCTTTTCACTAGTGAGGTAGATCTCCTTGGTTCTTCTGCATTGGTCAAGGAAGGATTTGACAACTGGAAAAGGATAAATCAAGGAAATAAATGTGCATTTCTTACTCATGTCCGTTTTGCAGCTACATCACCACATACTATGTGCTTAAGACGTGCAGAAGATTTGATGAGACCAGTTGGACATATAGACAAAGTTATGCATTCTCAGGCAAATATTGAGAAGGAGAGAAATCGCCTGCGCTTGAAAACCTTTATCATAAGCCTTCGATGATTTGCACTTCAAGGTTGTGCTTTCAGAGGCCATGATGAGTCTTCATCTTCATCTAACCGTGGTAGTTTTATTGAATTGGTGAAGGCTTTTGCAAATATGAACAAGGAAGTTAATGAAGTTGTTCTTGATAATGCTCCGAAAAATGCCCAATACATTGCTCCGAAAATTCAAAAGGAGATTTTGAATATTATGGCCAATAGAGTACGTCAAATGATTCGTGAAGAAGTTGGAGATAAATATTTATGTATTCTTGTTGATGAAGCACAAGATATCTCCAAGCAAGAGCAAATGACCATTATGTTGAGATTTGTGAATGATCTTGGAGTTTTGACTGAACGTTTTTTTGCAATCAAAAGTGTTAGTGATACCACTTCACTAACTTTGAAAAAGGAGATATGTCATGTTATTTCTCATCATGATCTTCATATTGAGAAAATGAGAGGGCAGGGATATGACGGTGCTAGTAATATGCGTGGTTCATGCAATGGACTGCACGCATTATTTCTTCGAGATTGTCCATATGCCTATTATATTCACTGTTTTGTCCAACGTTTGCAATTGGCATTAGTTTCCGCAGCTAAGGATATCAATGTTGTTTGGGAATTTATCTCTCACTTGGATAATGTTGTTAATATTATAACTTCTTCACCAAAGCGTGTCTGTCAATTGCACGAAGAGCAAAGACATGAGATTATGAGTTTATTGATTGTAGAGGAGATTGATTCTGGACGTGGTGCCAATCAGATTGGTAATTTACAGCGAGCAGGAGCTACTCATTGGAGTTCACACTACAATTCTGTGAGGAACTTGATAGAGATGTATGCTGCAGCTTGCAAAGTGTTTGAAAGTCTTATTGAACATTCTCAAAATGGAAGATCTAAGGCTGAAGTTCAAGGGGTTTACAAAAATATGGCAAGCTTTGAGAGTTACTGATTCTCTTTGTCAGATTCTTCAAAGAAAAGTTCAAGATATTTTGACTGTTATTGAGTTTGTCTCTACTACTAAGACCATTCTTCAAGAATTGAGAGAAAATGGGTGGGAAGAATTTCTAAAGGAAGTCACGAGTTTTTGCTTGAAGAATGATATTGATATCCCAAACTTGGATTCTCCATATAAGGTTGGTCGTTCTCGTGTGAAAATTACAATTGAACATCATTTTCATTTTGATGTGTTCAATGGAGCAATAGATCATATCTTGATGAAGTTGAATACAAGATTTAATGATGTGTCTGTCGAATTGCTCTCTTTTAGTGTGGCTTTAGACCCTAAAAATTCTTTCAAATCATTTAATAGCGATGATATTTGCAAGCTGGCAAAAAAATTCTATCCTAGAAATTTCAGTGATCAAGATATTATTTCTTTGGAGTATGAGTTGAAGCATTATAAGCATGATGTGATATTGATGCAAGAATTTCAAGTTTCAACACTTGTGGAGTTGAGCCAAATACTTGCAAAGAGTGAAAGGTCAAAAGTCTATGTTATGTTAACTAGACTTATTCATCTAGTTTTGACGTTGCCTGTTTCTACTGCTACAACTGAACGAGCATTTTCTACTATGAAGCATGTGAAGACAGCACTTCGTAATAAGATGGGAGATGATTTAGTTGAAGATTCACTAATGCTCTATATTGAGAGAGATTATGTTAAAGACATAGATATAGATTCAGTTATTGATGAATTTTATGTATTGAAGTCTCGCAGGGCACAACTTATGTAAATATTGGAAAAAATAGCGTATATGAATATATTCTATTGAAAATTTTATTTTTCAGCCCACCCCACATTCAAATCCTGTATCCGCCCCTACAAGTCACTATGTGAGTATAAGAGAGATCATCTCACTCTCACCCAAAAACACTTGCAACATTGGATCAATCAAAATTGTCATTTGAAAATTAGCAAGGTACTATTACAAACACTCTCAAGAGGGCATCTCAGTATCTTGATGTTAACTTAGAAAATTCATATTATTGGCTTAATGTTTAAGATTCATGTGTATATTCAATAAAAACTTGAATCATCTAATTATTTAATGTTTAAGATTCATATGCATGTTAAATAATAAATACTTATAAAAGAATTACTCCCTCCGTCCA
Organism: Leonotis leonurus; assembly: GCA_026898415.1. Classification (NCBI taxonomy): domain Eukaryota; kingdom Viridiplantae; phylum Streptophyta; class Magnoliopsida; order Lamiales; family Lamiaceae; genus Leonotis; species Leonotis leonurus. Next base: position 1,617,898 of record JAPKLX010000024.1, on the reverse strand, counting down.
CCATTGTTTTTAATATATTTCCTTTTTGGTCCGTCCACCACTATTTCTAATACTAAAACTTTTCATTTATTATAACTATCATATACACACAATCCAATTAAAAATTATAAATCATGTGGGACCCAAACTCCACTCAATACACACATCTCAATTAATAATTATAATAAGTGGGACCCAAACTAGACTAATTACAGTTTTCTACACAAAGTCAAAACACTACAGTAAAACACGTGTCAAGTTAAAGTGTTAAACACTTTCATGGACGGATGAAGTACTATATATAACAGAAAATTTTTAAAAACATACCAAAAAGTACAATGACTTCTTATTTAAAAGTTGTTGAAAAAAAAATTATGACCGATCAAATACGCAAGTCACTATGTTAGTACAAGAGAGATCATCCAACCCTCTCCCAAAAAGACTTGCAACACTGACTCAATCAGGATTTTCATTCGAAAATTAGTCAATGTACTATTTTAAATAGTCTCAAGAGGGAATCTCAGTATCTTGATGTTAACTTGGAAAAAGGAGGAGAAACGAAGAGGCACAAACCAACAAAGTTTTTAGATATAGAAAAGGTCGTTTATGAGTGGTTTATGCAATACTAAGATCGTGTGAATATATCAGAAGAACTCATTTTGGAGAAGGTGAGAGAGACAATGAAAATTTTATATTCTCAACAACTTGATGGGTTGTACAAAATTTCTCAAAGTCGGCTCGATAAATTTAAGACGAGACAGTGGCTCCGGCGAGCGAGTGGTCGGAAATGCAAATTTTGAAAATGTGCTCTTGCTTGAATGAGATCAGAGAGAGAGAGAGCAGTGCGGTTCGACTCTTTGGTGCCGCCATTTGTGGTAAAGAAAAGGCGGCAACTTTGCAGCAATGATGATTCGAACTCGACTGTTGAATGGTTATTTTTTTGGAATTTGTTGGTGAGTTGGCTTGTTGGGGTGATGGAGATGAATGGTAAAGTTTGAAGGTTTGTGTGGGTACGGCAGATTCATATGATGATTGTTGTGATGGGTGGTGTGACAAAGGAGTAAAACTGATGGAAATTACTTTGGCTGGTGTAAGAGTTGTGGAGGGAGAATAGTATGAATCTAGGATTGGTGTGAGAGGAAAATTATTTGTTGGAGAAGATGATGATTGACGGAGAGATTTACAACTAGTGATGCATTCTTACATACTGTTGTTAATGGCTGCAAAATAGTTGTCCACACTAGATTTGAGAGAGAGAATGACACCAAGAATTTCTTGATTGGTAGTCATCTTTCTATCAATGAAAGCACCAGTTGATACGATCTCGATCGGAATTGTATTGATAAATGACCTCTTCGAGTGAGGACAGACTCCAAATTCACCTTTCGAGCAAGTGAGACTCATAAAAGTAGTTCTAAGAACTTCTTAAATAATTTCATTCATTGATTTCTCAATTACAAGAATAATATATATATATACTAGATAATAAACCTTGGGCCTAACACTACTACGGGTCGATTAACATCACAATACCCGTTAACATTATATATAAATATTAATCAACTACTAATCATATCAATAGTGCTAGCAAGAGAGAATGGAGAGTTTTTTTTATGAATATGTTCATTATCTTGATCGAAATATGCAAGGTAGATCCAGTACCATTAGAGCCGGTTAGGCGAAAAGAAGAAATAGCAGCGGCAAAAATTCTTCAAAATAACTTTTTGCAGTCAACAACACCACACTAGAACTTTTAAGTACCGTGAGAAAGTGAGAGATGAGATTCATTTTGATTTGAATTTCAATACAAAACAATCAACACTAGAGTAATATTTTACTAAGTTGTCTTAATTATTGTTGATAGAACTCATATGAGGGGCTCATAAATGCGCAGGATCCATAGTTTTAATTAATTGCATAAATAACTAATTCTTAATACATTTAATACACACAGGAGAATATAATTACAGAATAATTAAATTATACCTTCTCCTACGCAACTCCTCCGCTTGTGGAGGAACAATTTGAATCGTCAGCCACGAACAGCAATCCACTCCGATGGAATTCTTCATTTGATCTCCTTTGATCCTACCTCGAAAAATTTTAACTTATTTCCGATCTAAACGTGAATTTCGTGTGGACGAATCTATCAAATAATTTAGGAGAAACAAGAACAAAAATTAGAGCGTGGAATACTCTATTAATTTTCAAAAATTAGAGATTGAAATCTCTAGGGAATGCCGATTTCTATGAGGGAAGTGAGAGAAATTGGCTCCTACTATGTACTCCTTTTATAGATATTTTGGGCTAGGTTAGAGCTTCTAAGGTGAATGGATAAGGTCTCGAATAATAGAACTAATAACCCACTTTAATCTCCTGCAGTTTCCATCTATTATTCAAATTCAAATTTGAATAATTTAAAATTAATTTTGACTTGGTCAAATCCATAATTTAATTAAATTAATTTCCAAGTCACTTTTGGGCCCAATTAAATTTAATTAATTGTTTGGTCCAACTTAGACTTAAATAAATAAATTTAACCTCAAATTAATTACTCTATGGAAATGCAATAAAGTGTAATTCCATTATAAATATTTATCGACTCCACTATATGATATATATTGAACTCATCTTGATCCATTCAAATTACGGATGTATTGTCATTTATTATTTTCCGCATTTAAAATTTACTAAATTCATTAATTAATTGAGTTTGCTAACAACTCACAATTAATCAATATATTTATTCATGAGTGATCCGGTTCAAACCTTAATTATTACATACGGAATAAATTCCAACCGGCTGGATTTTTTGTGTAATAAACCTTTCTGAACGCCTCACGCAGATTTTATCAACTCGTGTCACCGATGCGTGATTCTGTACGAGTGACAGTCGAGCACTTCTATCTAAGTCAATCACCACCGCCCAAGACATCACTGTTAATTTAGGGTTACGAAAAACACGCAAGTATAGATGAATCAAAGCAACATATAATCAACCGCTTATACTAATGTCATCGTCACAGATTAAGAAATGAACTAATTTCCGAGATCTCGTTCCAAGTATCAATTGTAGCATGAACTAAGCATAAAACATGTTTTGAGGTATACAAACTCTAACAATTGTAGCGTGATACAAAACAATCAACTAATCGTAATAACATTTTGATGTTCAAAAAATAAACAAAAACATATAGAAATGATATATACCTGGAGCAGCTCTCTCTGATTATTTGTGCGCGTAATGTTTTTTTTATGAAATTTTTATGTTGGGTAAAAAAATTTCGATCTATTAAAAATAAAAATTATGATTTCTTATTTAAAGTTATGGTGGAATAACAACGTGAGATTTGAGCATAATTGACTTAAAAAATCAGAAATATGATTTTATTTTATGTTAATATTGAACAATATAATGTTTCCCTTTTTCTGAGACTTACCATCATGAGTATCAAATAAGCATATTGAAGAACAGTGTAAAATCTCCCTTAATATTTTTGATATATTGGAAATTCCAACAAAGCAGCAAATAAGAAAAATATAGATGATATGATGAGTTATTACGTGATATTGAATAAATAATTATATTTATTTTTCAATATTTCAAACATTTATACTTAGAATGGTAATACTCCACATGCATCAACAGTCCTTCAGGGACGAATATTATCAAGTAAAAATAATTAGAAGCCGTATTGGAGCAGTATAGAAGCCCGCTCAAGTTGCGATTCGAGGGTTGTTGCTCATGAAAGCCAACAAGATCACGTTGATGCTCCAGTCAACGGTGGTTGCTGTTGCGGCTGCTACTTAAACTATGAATATACGATATCTGCAAAACAGAAGTCAAACTCTTGAAGATGTTAACACAGAAGAATTTTCACAGGCTCGCTTGAGAAAGTAATATGATATACTGCAATTTTGAGAATCTAAGTCATGCTAAAAGTATGATAACCTTGTTATCTGTCTTTAACGGTGCATGGTAAGTTTCTTCCTGATGTGTAGATTGACTTTGAAGCATCATAGAAGTAGAATCTTGGTGGTTGAAATGACAAAACAATAGAAAATCATCAATATTACTTCCAAACAGAGAGCTAGTGATCATAACATCACTATAGCGACCTCAAAGGTTCTGTGAGGGCTAGGTTTGCTTCAAAAAATGAACGTATTGTCCCGATATCATCCGAGTAGTTGTTAAATAAATAAGTCTGCATAAATTATTCATGTTTTCATATTGTACGATTTAAATTTCAGAAACATGTAGTTGTGAAATTATTTCCTTGAAGAAATTATTGTATATATAGTGTCCAGAAAAAGTCTGCTCCTTGCAGATGGCTGCGACAATTACGTTGTTCTCTTTAAGAAATAATTCTCTTATTCCTCCAAATTAAACATCTCCACATCTTCTTCCTCAATATTAACCCATGCTTCAAAAACACAAGTCTCAAATATATAATCAATTCCAATTTAGATTCAAACTACTGTAAATATTAAAAATCCAAGCACTATTGTTAAGATATCATTATTTCGTCACATAATTATTTAGTCATAGAATTATGGAATTATTTACGATAAATCCAAGCACTTTATTAAGTTCAAAGTGCATACGGTCACTACTCTTCCTTAAAAAAAATTAACTAAAATGGTGAAAAAAAAAAAATTGAAGGTGATGCCACATCTTGACTTTACAAAAAGTTCAAAGATTACAAAATTCATCTCGTGGTTTTGTTTTTAAGTTATGTTCCACGTATGATCACAAATAGTTGCTATGTTAATGATCTATTTTAAATTATCTGATGTTATTGAACTTCTACATTTGAAGTGAGCATCAATCTTCTTGTAAGCTAAACTTAACATGTTTGAGGCTACTTTACCTTAATCATTCATTATTTAGTTCTTTTTACAATCCCATGGCTAATGATCATAATTTAGTTTGTTATGAAATAATATGGTTTTATGTTTCTTAAATTTTGCATATTTTGTAAATGGTCATTTGCAATATTGTCGTATGTAATTATATATTTCCAAAGTTGGTTGCATCATGGAATTGGAAATGATGTTTATTGACTTTTATCTTAGGAGTTGGTTTTAAGTTATTTTTTTATGCATTAGGTGGATATAAACCTTACTCTCTGTATTCAACTTTGATAGAATTCATGTTCTAGTGACACGAAATCATGTTTTAGGTATGCTCAGAAGTTGTTGTATAAATCCTTAGTAAATAAATTGAATATGATATGCAAGTCTTCTTTTGATTATTTATTAGTTGTTAATTAATTTAGTGAAGTTGAGGTTATTTATATACAGTTTTTACTTCATTTTATTTACTCCGACGAAGTTCCTGATTCCCATGAAATGACTGTTTCAACATCTATTTCTTATGCAACAATGATGTCACATCTTCTATAGTAACAATGTTTCAATCTCTCTTTTAAAAAATAATTTAACTAAAATTATTGTAAATCATAAAAAAAATAGATAGCAAATTATTCTAACATGTCAATGACAACAATTCAATCTCGAAAGTCAAAAGAGTAGTAAAAGCTAATGAATGTAAATTATTTGAATATCATGGTTCTACTTCCTCGAAATATTTGTTGTAGATAAATGTTTATCGTCACCGTCTGCATTAACTTCAGAAATATCATCGGAACTTCTTTTGAGAGAAGTCAATTGAGTAGTTTTTGAGCTTGAACAAGTTTCTTCGATATTGTCATGCACTAAAGATTTCAGTTTTTGTCAATGACAACTTTATAATTTTAAGATAATTAGCATATCATCTTTATGTACACATAAAAACAATACCTCTTTTTTATAACTTTTTCTCATTCCATCGCCATACATGTTAAACTTTGAGTCTACTTCCTGAAATTTAGGTAACAGATTTGGTTAAAGGAAATACGAAATGTCAACTTTAAGAGATAAAACAACTTATTTATATAATACTTACTTAAGTGCGGTGCTCTGAGAATTGAGACAGGATAATAGGATCATTTGTTATCATTTTAACTGTGTAAACACGATCCTCTAACGATGTTCCAACTTGAACCTTAAAGATACATTTTTTTTCCAACATTATGTACAATGCATCAAGGATTTGGCTTTTCTCACAATCCTGCTATAGAGGGCAATGTGTAAAACTATATATCGTATTTTCAATAGTTAAACATCATAATACTTGAAATCTATAATTTATAATGAATAAATCACCTCATGGTCATGTCTTCCATTACTTACAATGTTGTTTATCCTATCAATTGAAGACACAATTCTCAAAAATAGTAAAATGCTCTGCATGACCATCGTCCTCCACAAAAATCTCGATCAAATATCTAAAAATATAAGCAAAATTAAGAAAGCCTCAAAACTAATTATGAAAGGATTAAATTTAAATATTAACATCGTACTTTGCATTAGTTAGTATAACATTGATTTTGGTTGTTCTCTGATCCCATGAATCAACCCAATCAATGTGTATATTTTGGGCATTGATCTCACCCAACAAATTGAAAACCATCCTCCGCGGAGTTTTCGAAAACCTCTGGTTCGGTCACTTTGGTAGCTAGGCCGAAGGCGATCCTACAAGCATGATTAACCTTTGCTTTTTGAAGTTTTGAATCATTGTCGATAATTTGAAAATTCGCAAGAGTACAAATATGCCCCTCAAAGCAAGAGTACAAATTGAAAACCATCCTCCGTGGTGTTTTCAAAAACCTCTGGTTCAGTCACTTTGGTAACGAGGCCGAAGGAGATCCTACAAGCATGATCAATCATTGCTTTTTGAAGTTGTGAATCATTGTTGATAATTTGAAAATTCGCAAGAGTACAAATATGCCCCTCTTTGAGAAGAAGCATAAACTTATATTTTAATCATGTGGAGACACTCGGTTGTATTTTGTTACCCTATACTGCAAAGTAAAATTCACTTTATTTAGATAAAAAAAAAAGACTTAAAATTTTAATATTCACAAAAATATTATTTACCCATTCGTCCATTAATATCATCTATATCACTTTCTTCCCGTTCTTATCCTTTTGTATCCATTATCGTAATATTCTGATATTCACCATTCTCGTAATTGTATTTTTTTTATTATGTCACTCAAATGTATTGTTCCATTGCTCTTCAACATATTCAAGATTATATGAAGCACAAAGATCCATCTTTTAATGAAAAAAAATCATATAATTGAGAAAAATACAAGCAAACACATAGTATAAAATTAACCCATTTTACAAATAGAGGAACCAAAATAAAATTATATAATTAACTAATATGTAAGAAGTGTACGATTATCATTGATTTTTTACCAGCACAACAATGTGAAACAGATCGCACCAGCATCCGTGTAATTTTTACAAAATTAACTATTCAAAATACCCACAACATCTTTTCAAAAGAAAAAAAGATAATAACAAAATATGAAAGTCTACTACTTAATAATACTCATAAAACTATACAAAACTTACGAAACATGACATAATGACCTGTTCAAATCCAAGAAAAAAAGATGTAATGTGACTGGTCATTAAAGTTTGAACGGTATATTCGGTTTATGAGGATAAAAGTATGAGACTCAACGATAGTTTTTAGTCTTATTTCTTCAGTGTTGGCTTTTTCGGGCTTTGAAAGTGATGCTAAAAATCCTCATTTGTCTCATAATCATGAAGAAAATCAAGTAGTGTGCACCGGAATTCATGACAATAACACGGTAACATCATTTCTAATTTCAGCCCCCAGTGTTATACTACAGTTGATTTTCAAGTATTCAGCCTTTGCTTTTAATTTGACGGTTACTTTGGACCAAAGTCCTAATATTTATTTATAACTATGAGTTTGTGGTCGATACAAACATGAAAAATAACAAAGATTTCAACAGAGAGACATATTTTTACAAATTCTCAGAGACATGTTTCACACATTTACTCTATTTTAATCATATAGTCATGATATTTTTTGCTACTTAAGTATACACTAGTACGTGCATCCCGTGCAATTTACGTGGAAAAAAATTATTTCGTCCATGAAAATAGTTTACGGTTTGACCCGACACGGGTTTTAATATTATGTTTTGACTTTAATGGGGATATGTAGTTAGTGGAGTTAGGGTCCCACTTTATATATTGTTTTAAATTGATTGTGAGTAGTTAGTGGAGTTTGGGTCCCACTTAAAGTATTGTTTTAAATTGAGTTGTGTGTGGTGGAAGTGGTGGGTCCACTTGCTATAAAAGGAAAGTTTCAAATGTAAACCATTTTCGTGAACATCCCAAAATGGCAAAACGTAAACCATTTTGGTGGACGCAGGTATAACTTATTTGATACGTATAAGATAATTATCATGTCGTGATAGCTTTATCCAAATAAATATGTATTAAAGATCTTAATATACCTTTTATATTATTATCATATATATTTTGATTCATAAGAAAAAATCTTTAAATGGAAATGTGAAAATAAATCAACCATTCATTTAAAAAAAATGAAAGATTGTGAATTTTTTTTCAAAATAACTTATTTATATAAAAATATAATTTTCATGTTTCTATTATTATGAAAAATATTTTTATTTTTGATTAAATTGATCTTAATAATTAATTTTAGAGAGCTAAATGAGATATATTTTTTTATTATTATTATAAATAATTTTTCCCCTCATATATGAACTTAGAGAGAGCGCGCACGCGCGCACACACACATATATATATACATATTTTCATTAATTATATATATAATTTCATATATAAAATAAAAGAAAATTAATTATATAAAATTCTAACTTAATAAATATAATTGCATAAATAAAAGTAAAGAAAATTAATAATTGATAATACGTAGAAAAGAAAAAAAAACCTTTAATATAAATATAGTTTTCGAATCATATAAGGAGAACTGAGAAAAGATCTCAATCATTCATTTTAATATATCAATGGTTGTGATCTTCTCTACAAATACAAATTGACTTCCATTTAAAAAAAACTTCCACATTCCTACAATATTGGAAAATACTTAAATTAAATATAATTAATTTTAGCCATTGATTATAGATGAATGGAGGGCCTAGATTCATGTGAATCTAACCCTATAAATATATTTATAAGTTTTTATTTTTATTCATTTAACGTGTTATAACTTGTTAATATTAAAATTATTTTTTAACAATTATATATCAAATTAAAGCTCTTGTTGTACCCAAGATACATATTGAATATATTTTTACTAATGAAACAAAATATGTTTTATAAATAAAGTCTAATTTTTAGAAAGAAAATAAAGTAGTTACTTTTTTAATGAATAGTAAATTAATAGTTAATATATTTAATTGTCGAATTATTAATGCTATTGAATAAAGTTATTTACAAAATTGTCATTAAAATTAAATTGAAATTGAATGTTTGGTATTTTATATATATATATATATATATTTTCGTTGTCCTTACAATATTCAAATAAAAGTATATAAATATGTGAAAAAATTATTAATTCATTTTAATATATACATCTCTGAAAATACACAAGAGAATGATAAAAAGAATACATAAAGTCTCAAAATTATATGAAAATTCAAGTTTTTCAACTTTTCACAATTTCTTCCCTTGAACTTATTTTTGCTACTGTAAAGACCACAATAAAACTACTTAACAAATGTAATTGCTTTCAATAGATAGTTCTTAAATCATCGTAAGTTTTATTTTACATCCTAGAGTGGGATTCTCAATTTGTTGAAAATCAAAAAGGTAGAAGCGAAGGATTAACACAAGGCATGTATGTATCGAAAGTCACGTATGTATCGATTCAAACATGAAAAACAACAAAGATTTCAACACAGAGACATATTTCACACATTTAACGCTATTTTAATCACAAAGTGATTAAGATAATACATTGTATATTCATCGATATATAGAAGTCGTGTGGCCTCCGAAGTTTTAGAAACAACCACCTCGATACCACAATTACATCTTGTAACTCAATGATTTATAAAAGTATAGGATTTATGTTATTTCCAGATCAATGTAAAATTTGACAACAATTAATTCCAAAAAACTTTCCATCATAGATCGAAAAGTATTGACCAATTAAAAATTTTCTTGTTTTGAATGAAATCTCCTAAATATATTACCTTACCTAAATTAAGATATTGAGATCATGGCAAGATGGGGGTGAAACGAAGTCGGAGACAACTAGTAGAGCGACGCCGGTGAAGCCACTAATCGCAGCTGCCTCCAGCAGCCCAAACCTCAGGTGATCTATACGAAGGTCGCAACCACGTGTCTCTATTGCCGATAATTTGCGCCTCAGGCAACGAGACACAATAATGAAAGCATGTTCTTGGTATCGTCGTCTCGATGAGGCATTCAAGAATGAAAGCATATGTTGTGTTTTGAATTGTTGATAGTTTTTGTGGTAGGGGTATGCAAAAAATAAGAGTCTTTGAGAGTTTGAAGGGCTGAGATGGATAGTCTTGACTGAACTTGTATAATAATATAGTTTTAATTGATTTTAAAATTTTAAAACTCCAAAAATTTAGAAAAAAAAAATGAGAGTCTTGGAGAGTTTGAAGGGTTGAGGTGGATAGTGTTGGTTGAACTTGTATAATAGTATAGATATTTCCAATTTGTGCAAAAATTATAGCTACCATATCTTTAATGCATCTTTAATATATAATGTGTGTTATGCTTTCTCTTAATAGATATAGTTGAATTATTTAACTATAACTGTTCCTATATAGGGTTAGAGATTCATTCAACATTATCTAAGTTTGAACCTTACTAAAGTATCCAAGCAGGATTGTCAAATCGTGCAGGAGAAGTCATTATCGGGTCAATCTGATATATAACAATTCAACCTGTAAATGTTAAATGCGTATCTGACCTGTTAAGGTTCTGTTCAACTCGAACCCGACTTATTAAGCTCAAACCTTAACATGATACGAACACGATAACTTTCGCGTTGATACGACACGATAACGATATGATAATGACACAATCCGTTATCGAAACTATAAAAATCTAAATTTATATGAGAAAAAGGCATAAAAATTATGAAATTATAATAAAAATAATAATAATACATAATTTTTGAATTTATAAAATATTTTTTTTATTTAAAAAAAATGAAAAATGTTTTGATTTTTTTAAAAAAAAATCACATTTACTTCAAAATAAAAATTATTAATATATTATAAAATTTTGTTATCAAGTAACCTGAACTCGTACTGTACCCAATCCGAACCCGACACGATAATTTCGTGTGCTTATCGAGTCAACCTAATAACGACTTGAACCCAATAAAACATAAAATTAACCTATTAATTTGGTACAAATTCGCGTCGGGCGTCAGAATTGACAACCATATGCCCAAGTCACCAACACGGCCAACACAAAATATAAATGATGATAAAAAAAAAAGGGGGTTGAATCTTATAGAGTAAATAAAAAAAAAAAAAGAAGAAGAAGAGACTTAAATAATTTGGATCCCTGAACTTGGTATGTTTCAAGTGTATAAAGGCATGATTCTAGAAAACATCACTGTGAAATACGAATAGTAGGAATTATATTTAATCAGCACATGATTGTATATAAAACTAAAATGCTTTTATGTATAAATGTATTCATATGTTTGCACACTAGGATTTATTTGCACGTATAAAATATATTACTATTCAATTAGAAAAATCTCGAGAATAATATTCTATTGAAGAAAAGGATATATATATATAAAGCCTCACAATGTTTTCACAATAAATAAGTAATTAAAAACTTTATTGGAGGTTGGAGTACTACTTCAAAACAGGTATATCAAGAAATCAGTACATATCATTTCCCCTTTAAAAAAATAATTAATCAAATTGATCGAATAAGATATATAGCTTATTCATAGTACATACGTACGAATCATGAATTAATTTTTATTTTCATTAGGTGCAGATAAATAATAAACTAATAACCTACCTTAAATAAATATTCATGCTCAGCTCGAGCAGCCATATAAATAAATAATCTCATAATTAATGGCAATCATTTATTAATCATTGGGACTACAGTTTTAAATAATAGATAATTAAATACGGCAATAAATTGCGATTTTAGTCTTTTAGTACGATTCTTTCAATTATTGGGAATGGATTCCAAAATAAGTACACCAACGCTCTGAATTTTTTTTTTTTTCAAAATAAACTCTAATCAATATAAAATGAGCTATTTATGAAAAAAGTCATTTTTCATAACACTAAAATAATAAAATGAGAAGTGCCTTCTTTCGTAAAAATATATGAAAAGTGTTCAATAAAATTATTTACCCACGATTATTTATCTAAAATGTTTAATTAAGAACAAAATTTATCTATTATATATATAATTAATAATTAATATTTTAAAATGATTTCAATTAATAAGATGCACAAAATATTTTAAAATGGTAGTGAAAAATAAAAATATGGAAGATTTTCATATTAAACCAAAATCTGGTCGAGAAATAATGACCAAATTTTGTGTTTTATACGGTCGGGTTTTGAATATGTATCGATCGGATATTTGTTTTTCACGACCAGATTTTTATGAAACTTTTTGAGCAAATTACTTATTGAATTTAGAACATGTTTATATTTTGTTACGAAAACATTTTCATGTTTAATATAAATCTTGTCATGTTTAAGGACCCGAAAATGGTATCAAAGCCCTAGGTTTTATTAAAGTTGGTTTACATGTTATGGAAGTGTGATGAGTATGATAGAAATGCATGTTTCATTCCATTTGATGTATTAATTAATTCTAACTATATTGATAAATAGAGATATTTTATTAAGAAAAGATATAAGGGTCAAAACACATAAATTGGGTACTTTTATATAGTTTTACAAGAATTGGTACTTTTCATTTTAAAGTTAGGAAAATGGTACTCTTCATATATAACTCATATAAACTACACATTATTCAAACTATTTTCTTAGAACGCGTGCACATCAAAGTGAATAAGAAATTTGTAGACTAAGGAGTAATATTGTATAATTACATAAATTTCAATAATTGAAAATAAGTATATTTTCATATTTAGAATTTTTATATATTTAATTTAATATTAGAGTTGTTTGTATGTAGATCTCTTAAAATTTTATGATAAGATTTATCCACTATATCGTATTTTATTTAGATGGATCAAAACGATTACTCTGCCGCAGCAGATATTATTGCATGGGAATGATGTGTAAATAAATAATAAATTTTTAATAAAAATTATTAATACTTACTTTTTAATTATAGTTTATTAATTATTTTATAATTTCATATTTGTTTAATAAAAAACAAATAGAAAAACAAAAATTATACTCCCCAGTCCACTATTTTATTACTATATTGATCAGACACCCGTACGTAGTAAAAGAATAGTTTAACGTAAAGATGTATTATATATTGAGTAGAGTTTGAATTTTATTTGATCTATTATATTAATTAGTGTGTAACCCGTCGAAAATCGACAGGAAATTATCTTATATTATATATAATTTATAAATATATAATTCTTTTGTAATAGCCCGTATTTCATATCCCGACATAAGTAGTAAACTTACCACACTTTAGTTTTTATTTTCG
>JAPKLX010000024.1:1482436-1604322 GCA_026898415.1 Leonotis leonurus | reverse complement strand
AGTGGGTTAGCGTCTCCACTCGAACTAGTGTACACAATGGACTGTGAGTCAGCGAAAGGTTGACCGGTCAAGTGTCTGTGGGAAGTGGCCACTTCCCCGGCACCAAGAACGTTCAGATATGGTTGATTACAAAAGAATTAGGACCATGGTCAAACTAGAACTTTCTCAAAGAAATGCTTTTGTGAACATAGGTGCTTTAGAGACAAAATCCCTATGTATCACTCAGAATGGCTTGACAGTTATATATGTAAGTGTGCGATTTTGGCACGTGTCTACTGAGTACAATTTGTACTCAGCCCTGCATGTATTTCTAAACGTGCAGGTTAAGAACAAAGAAGATACGGGTGCTACGTTGGGCTTTTTGTCGGTCTCCTAGTAGCTGACTCTTGGGGGTTCTACGTGTCTTCATACACGTAGGATTTCGTTACGCGATCCTACATTTCCGCTGCTAGACCCTTATGTAATAAGACCGAGTTTTAAACTCTTTAATTTAGTTACGTGATGTAACGAGCTTATGACTCTGACTTTATGAATTTACGGAATGAACCCTTGATTTATGCTATGAGAGGAATATTCATTGTCTTACTCTCGTCATTTATTCCTTTCATTAGTCACGTTCCCGACTTTACTAGACTTAGTAGAAAGCGGGTGTGACATCTTTTTTAAAATAATATATTTTTAGCCTATTTTTCTATAACATTTTAGGTTTTCAAAATTTGAATATGTTATATTAAAATGATTATTTTAGCCTATTTTTCTATTTGAAAGTGATATAAATTAACAAATTATTATAAATATTATTTACAATAATTTATGATATTGATAAAGTATTGATAAAAAAATCATGTTACCTTATGATTTATTAACATAATTGCAAATTCATGCTATTGAAAAATTATATCGTTGCAGAATATACGTGTTAAATAAAGACTCATCACGTGTAAAATTTATTGGTACATAATCACTTTATATCGTAATTTAAAAATAAAATTTTAAAAATTGACTCTTTATTTGTTTGATAAAAATTAATTATTTGATCAAATCAAATAAATATTAGATTTAATAATATTTAATATGATTATTTAAGATAAATAATAATATTAGAAGTGATGTTAGATAGAACCGTAAAATTATATCGTTGCAGAATATATGTGTTAATAAAGACTCATCCCGTGTAAAATTTATTGGTACACAATCACTTTATATCGTAATTTAAAAATAAAATTTTAAAAATTGACTCTTTATTTGTTTGATAAAAACTAATTATTTGATCAAATCAAATAAATATAAGAATTAATAATATTTAATATGATTATTTAGAATAAATAATAATGCTGGATAGAAATGATGTTAGATATAACCATAAAATTATATCATTGCAGAATATATGTGTTACATAAAGACTTATCACGTGTAAATTTTATTGGTACATAATCACTTTATATTGTAATTTAAAAATAAAATTATAAAAATTGACACTTTATTTGTTAGATAAAAATTAATTATTTAATCAAATCAAATAAATATTATAATTAATAATGAATAATATGATTATTTAAGATAAATAATAATGCTAGATAGAAGTGATGTTAGATAGAACCATAAAATAAGATAATAAATTTAAAATGTATTTGTATTAGTTATTATTATATAGGTCTAGTAATTGGTTTAAACCAACATAACTAACCAAATTTTAAAAAATATATGATATTTTAAAATATTGACTAAATTTAATCGACTTCATATCTCAAACCCTAATATAGCAAAATTATACACATATTAATTTGCCATTTTATAAAGTTTTCATATTAATAATGTTTACCAAATCATAAATGTGAGATAAACTAACTTGTTAGTTTAGTTATATTTATATTATTCTATTGATTTAACATCTACAAAATAGAGATAAAATTACTAAACTATGAAATAAAAAAGTTATGGAAGTAATTATTATAAATATTATTTACTCATAAAACAATTTGATATTCTTATTTTTATATAAATTGGTAGAATCAATAATCATATAAGCTATAAACAGTTTTTTCATATATGATGATTTAAAATGAATAAGAATCCTGAATAAAGATGATGTTAGATAGAATCATGAAATAAAAAAAAGTTTAATTATGTTAAATAATAATAGACAATCTAACTAAATTGAGAATAAAAGTTTAGCACAATAACAATATATAGTTATGTTAAATTTATAATATATATTGGATGTATTAAAATCTATATAATATACATTAAATGTATTAAAATCTATATATTGCAACATGAAATGAAAACAATACCAATTATGAAAAAACTATATTAGAGGAGAATAATTAAATAAATATTACTATGGGTCATTTATGGAATGAATAAATCGTCAAATATGTACCAAAAATATTGAAGAAAATTAGGAATAACATATGGAGAATAATTAATTAAATATTATGATCGATTGAATTTACCTAAATAAGGAAATTGTAAAAAAAAAATATTGACTTAACGAAATAAAGAAATCGTGTGGAATACAAAAAATATGATGATTGATTATTATAAAAGATAATTAAATCATATTAATTAAATTACCATATATAATAAGAAGGCTTGTGGTGATGTCACGTAAGCACTGAATTAAGGAGAGACTCCAATATGTATTCATTTAATATATTATGTAGATTGAGTCGTGTGTAAAAAGTAAATGATCCACTTCCTAAAAATGAAGAACAAAAATGAATTTGGATAACAACCGTTAAATGGATATTTTTTACAGCACCACTTTGCCCCTATATAAATAAAGTACTATTGTTGGGTCCCGGGAGAGCAGGTGTGGTGTATGGGGGGAGGGGGGGAATACACCACAAATCCAACTTTCTCGCGTTAGACTATGAACAACAGGTTGAGAAGCAGCTTGCTGTTTATACCAAAACAGCTCGCTTGGATTAGCAGTCAATCTCCTAAAACAGCTCGCTTAGATTAGCAGTCAATCTCCTCTGATGTAGAGAGAGATCCAGCTGCTCAAGTAAGTTATCAACACAGAGCGTGAATAATCTGTCAAGGAGCAGATTGACTGGCAGCTAGGTGGAGCATACCGGACGATCTGTCCAAACACAGATCGTTTGCGGAAGTTGTGTGTATGTTGTTGGCTGCTCTTACACTTAGAAAATATGTTTTGTTTATATCGAGTGTTCTTGAAGAGATTGATTCAAGATGCACAGCTCGCTCGTGAGTGATAAACAAGGAATAAAAGCAATGCAATGCAAAATATAAAAGAACACACAATATTTAACGTGGTTCGGGAAACCCCCTACGTCCACGATCGATCAAAGCTAGATCGATGAATCCCTTAACCTTGTATCCCACAATTATTTATCCTCGTTGAGTACGAGCCAAAACTCGCTTCTTTATTCTCGATGAGTACGAGATTACAACTCTCTTATTTAAACTCGTGGAGTACGAGATCTGGGTTCTGTTTTATAATCGTTCTTCCTCCAAGCTTTTGGCTATAGAGGAAACTAGAACTATTGGCTTTGAAGTCTCAAATCTAAGATAAGTTCTGGCGGATTTATCTTCAAAATTATGGTGATTTCTCTCTAATTTACAACACTCAAGAATGTATATAATATATATCTAGTGTTGAATAATTCTATGGAAGACTGGAGAGAAAATCTTGTGGTGTTGAAGCTTTTTTCTGGGTAATGTCACGAACACCTTTTCTGAAGAAAAAGGCTTTAAGTATTTATTGGCATATTTGAATTATAGTTGCTGGAAGTCTTTGCATCTTTTGCAGTAAACATTAAATGCTCTTTTGACCGTTGGCTGCTGACTGTACTTCTAGCCGTTGGAGTTTGTCCTACGTGGATGTTGACGTGGCATAGGACAGGTGAACTTATCAATTTAGGTAGATTTTAGCTTCCCCCAACTGGGATGAGCAGTTCGTTTGGATCTCATATGAACAGGTGGATTAAAACAACATGTAGTTGAGCAGGTTGTATCCAATAAACATTGAGTTGATTCTCCATGAACAACAGATCGATCTGCTATCGATCTGTTCGATCGATATGTTACACACAGATTATTTTTCTTGTTTCTTCTTGCACAGCTAGTTGTTCATCTCACAATGCAGCTCGTTTGGGTAGTTGTTGATCGACCAGATAGACACGGGTCGTTTATATCGAGTTGTTCCTTGTATATCTTCTTATGCAGCTTGATGTCAACCTGTTTGATACAAGGTTGATTCTATCTCGCTACTTTTTGGTCTTTATATCGACTTTTCTATCGATCTAACGATTTTTTCCATCAACCTGTCTATCGATATAACGATCTGTTCATCAATCTGTTATCGATCTGTCCTCGGTAAGTATGTTGGTCTCCTGTTCGATAAAACAGATGCTATAAAAGCTAAGTCTAGTTAGATCAGGTTAGTCCTATGAATAGATCGTTACATCAATATGTTCTCACATTTTGACTTAACCTGCTACATAACAAGGTCGATCTTTATAGCACAAATCGTTAAATTTAATCTGACTTTACAGGTTGATCTCCCTTCTAATAGATAGACAAAATAAGATCAAACTCTACGACACATGTTGTTAACTCAACCTGATCTTACAAGTTAGTTGATCTACTATTGATAACACAGATGGTTCCTATGGACACGATCTGTCTTTCATTGATCTGTCCTTACACTTAACGATCTGTAAAGTCTATCTAATTTAGACACAAATAAAACATAAATATCTAAGTATCAATAGATATTAAAGCGTAAACACAATTTAATATCATGCGTATATATTATAATTCCGCATCATCAAAACATATAAATAATAATTTTCACAATTATCAAAAAAGTTGCCAACAACTACTGAACATTAAATTGAAAATACAAAACGTTTCATAAAACAAAGTCACTATTCATCCAATAAGTACCAATAAATCCTTTATTAATTTATTTATGAATAGCTAATTAGTAGTTAGTCCGTTCCAAGACAATCATATTATTCGTAGTCCCAACAAACACGTACGTGCAATGATTATTTATTCATCTACACATGACATGAGTTTTTAAAATCTTTGGACATTTATTTGAGTTATCTTCTGAACAACACTTAATTATATAAAAGTCCCAAATGAAAAACAATAATTCAACCCAAATTAATTAAAAAACATACACAATAATTTAGTTTCCACCTGCAGCAGCCCCCTTCTTTCAGAGTTTCACCAAATTTTAATCAAATGTGCATTGCATGTCTCCTGTATATTTATTGCCACACTTTTCTCATTTTATGCTGAAAGAAAGGATAGAAATTGAAGGAATCATGTGCCTTGTATTTATTTAAAAGTAGGACCAGAATTGAAGGTATAGGCTTGCAGTAATATTGCTTGCCCATTTTATTTAATTATATTTCTACTCAATCACAAGTCAGGATACCATTTCATTACATTATTAATTTATTAGCTTTCAGTAAGTCAAAAATAGTTTTTTCTTGTCATTTTCAGTCTTGATGTGCTGACAGAATGATTTATGTGTAATTTTAATTATAATGTTGTGCAGAATTATTAGGAGAAACTTCTTTTTCCACCTCACTCACTGTCTCTAGGTCTTTCTAATCAATGCCCAATTTAATTTACTCTCTAATTTGCTTATAATAATGTACTACTTGGACGTTTAGTAAAAGTTTAGCTGGCAATATATCTTTACAAGATCCACTTTTTTATGCATCGGGTCGGGTTGGGTCGCCCTATGTATTATTGGAACCATATAATGTATGTTGATATAAATGAGTATACCAATTATATAACCATATGCACATATAATTTCAAACTCTATATATAATCATTGTCCACACTTCCTGGAAAAACATTAAATGAATTTAACAAATCGTACCTAATTTCCGATTTCAATCTTACAATTATTCATTTATATTTATTTTTAAATTTAATATGAAAATTTTAGCTAATACTAGTTCATTATGAGATTGGTTATCACAAAATCATAGTATATATATCATGATTTTAAGCTCCATTTTGAGTAATAAATAAATTTTTATTTATAGAGTTAATTACTTTTAAATACACATTCTAAAATTGCACACAAACTTTATATATGCCCTACTATGCACGAAAATATTTTTATGACATAACACATAAAAAGAGAATAACCCTATAATACACAAATTATTAATTTTCTGATATTTCACATAAAAACTGAAGTCTAGGTAGACAATTAAGTGCAGCAATGCTGATTGAGCTCTCCATAAACCCATATTGTTTGATTTGATATTGAACGATGGCGAAGAATAGTTGACGTTGAACTTATTAGTGATGAAATTATAATTTACACAATAAGCATATAACAACGACGTTTCATTTTGAATGAACGACATCCTTTACGTATCACACTCAACGTCTTCACCATGGTAATTATTGTATGGCATATTCGATCTCTATGTGAATTTTCACAAAAAATGATATATAGCTTATCATGTATATAAAACAGATCGTTTGAATTCGTGCACAGTTGTATAATTTGTGGGTATATAGATTATAATGTATTTAGTGACGATTTGCATTTATTTATAATGAATATAAGACATAATTGTGGGATAAAATGTGTTATATTTACAATTGTTTGTACTAATTATTAAAATTTTTGAGGTAGAATCAAAGTTATAATTATTAGATGATTCTGTGGTTGTAAAAATAGGTTTCTTGAATATGTATGCATGTGTAAATTAATTGAATTATGATTTTTGATATTACGCGAGGTTGTTAGCTGTGAATGTAAGGTAATAAAAAAAAGGTTGGAAATTAGAAAGTGGGAGTTGAAAGGTAGGGTTTTGAGAAAGATTTTAAAATAACAAAGTGTTAAATATGGTAATGGCTAAACGGTAAATCAGTTAGATGTTTCTTTCTTGCACGTGCCACTATCCAATCACTCACTCATTGCTTTGCTAGCTATCTACTTTTTCTTTCAAACCTTTTTATTACTACATTATTTATCAACTCGTTTTTTCCTGTTTTAGTAATCTGTTTTGGTATAGTAATCTGTTTCCTGTTTTAGTAATCTGTTATAAATTATATAGTGCTAAGATTTAATCTTGCTTTTCTATTCAAGATAAAACTTATCTTTAGAGGTAGACCAAAACTAAAATCATAGTATTAGTTATCCAAGATTCAAAACTTTCTATCCAAAACTAAAATCATAACATTAGTTATCCAAGATTCAAAACTTTCTATCCAAGATTCAATCTTACTAACCAAACACACCCTTAATAGTCGTATGTCACTCACATCACATTATTACCATCGCCCATTCATATATAATATTCTGTTCATTTCATTATTACTGTCCTCAATTATTTCTTCTGTTACTTATGAAGTGATCATTTTTTTATTTCCAGTTGGATTTAATGAATGGCCATCATCATCAACCTATTTCAATTATATATTCATACTCAATGATATAATTGTATTTTTCTATATATAGAGACAATAATAAGATAACTCACGGACATGAAATAAGTGAACTACCATAAATGCGGGTTCAGGGGAATTACATATTACTTTTTCCTTTTTTTAAAATAAAAAAAAACTTCAGTTTTTTTGTGCGAAATTAATAGTAAAATATTGCATTTATTAATTAATTGATAGCAGTATAATTTATTGACTACAACATTTGAAAATAATGTTGGTATCATGTTATAGAAGCGAAAAGGGTACAAATGTAAATTGCAGATCAAATGATATACATGGATATCATATATAACATCTATCAGTTATATTAGTTTTGACTTTGTCCTCACTCCTCAAGTCATTGTTTGTTTTATAATATTGCTTGTAGTTTACAACATGATTTATTAGAGGGCAATCACCTATTTAGTTGATTGATTACCAAATAGATTGCATTACAAAATGACCATAGACAAATATTTTGGGCAAATGTAAAATATTTATTTTGATAAAAAAATGATAAAAAAATATTCACTTCAAAATAAAATCTACCTAATTTAAAATTAAAAAGATAAAATCTATCACTTTTACATAAAAGAAGATTATCCTTACTATCATGTGTTTTGAATAACATGAGAACATCAAGAAAATCATTATGTTTCATTTACTAATTAAATATTTTGAATTACATAAACACAGTAAAAGTTTCTCATGCATTCATGTAATTTATCCACCTTTAAATTTATATGAGTAGATGAAGAAATTTCTTCATGTATTTTGTAAATGTGGATATTTTTTATTTTATTAAAATAGATAGTTTCCTCATGTTATCCCCTACCTCATAATATTAATTTTGATGAGTAACTAATGTCGGATTCTTTTAAAAAACAACTTAATTAGTTCGAATCCCAAACCCAACTCCTCATTACACAGCTACTAATGTCATCAAAATTGGATAGATTTTTTTATTAAAAAAAAAAACATAGTAAAAAAGAAATGCTACCATTATTAAAATAATTAATTGTTTGTCATCTTATTGTAAAGAAAAAATACATCATCAATAAACGTAATGTTGTAAATGATTGTTGATCTATCTTATCGAAAATAAAAATTAAGATCATATATACTCCCTCCGTTCCACCTCAATTGTTTCATTTTATATTTAAATGAATGTATTATTATAATTAAATGGAACAACTGAAGTGGGACAGAGGGAATATTATTCTATGCATCCTATTAATTTATATATATTTCAACTAAAATTGTGAAAATTTTGTGATAAAAATGTGTCTAAATAAATAGAAACGAAATATTTTATATCAATATTAGTGAAAAATTTTAAATGCACTTTTAGTTTGACATGCTAGAGAGAACAAATATGATATAACTTCATAAATTGATATGTAGTCCCCAGATTAATAAATTATTCCTAACACACTACTTCAGTTCAGTAAGTATATAGTATTAAGGGCTATATATGAAGAATATCCTCTTTTGTAACTAAAATTGAAAACTATCCTATTTTGTAAAACTCTATTAAAAGTACCCAAATTATGTGTTTTGGACCATAATACCCTTTCTTAACAAAAATTTCTCCAATATCAATATAGTTAAAACAAATTAATACTTCAAATAGTATAAATCATGCATTTCTATCAAGCCCATCATGCTTCCGTATAAATAAATTTTATATTAATACCAACTTTCATACCTTCTTTGACCGATAAACTGTCGGGTCGTATCCACCGGAAGTTTTAGGGACTCCGTCCAACCACCAGGAACACCTTATGGATTCCAGACGTGGATTCCTTCAACAGCTTGCAGCACAGCCCTCGTTCGTTTCCTACCCGGGGCGTATAAGTATTTGGTTGGTAAAAATAAAGAAAATATAGATATGGAAGAGGATGAACAAAAGCCCAAATCTTATTAAGGAATTATAAATATATATTACATACTAATTTAATCTCCTTTAGGGAGGAGACTAACTTGTTTAGCTACCTATGGTAGCAGGAACAACTATCATAAACTTAGAAAGAAATATTACAATGTTTATTGTTGGAGAGAAGTCATGAAAATTTTCGATGCCTTCTACTCTCCCCAATGGCTTGTTTATATAGGAGGTTGTAAGACTCCTCCTTCCTTCAAAAATTGCCTCGGATGCTTTATCCGTCAATAATGCTTCTTCACGTGAAGCTGGGTCCGGATAATGCTGCCGACACAAACATCTCTTAGTGGCTGGACCCCTTCTTTGAATTAGTGGTCCATCTTTTTTATTCCACCGACGATTCTTTTTATGGTGGAACCTCCTTTTCTTCCACCCACCATTGTCGTTTTCTTTTTGGTGGGTGCTGCTTTATCAGATGCTTTCTTTTACCGAAAGCATCTCCTGCTTTATCTTCACATGGCCTTTTTATTTCTGTCGGCCATCTGTCTTTTTTGGAGGGCCCCTTAGGCCTTTTCCTTTTGGAGGAGTCTTCATCTCCTCATACTCTTGGGCTCGGAACTTCTTCTTATCTGGTTTGGGTAAGAAGCCCTTTCCGAACTCAGGTTCACGCTGGACCGGACAATCCGAACATATCCTGGACTCCCAGTGGCCAACATGAGCCATATTGCAGAATTTACGATGAGTCTCTTTACTCATCGCCATCTTGTTCTCCCACAGAAGAGTTCTTTTTCGTTCGAACGCGTCTTCTGCGAACTTGGTTGTTTTCCCTGTCATGGTATTTAACAGGAATGATCCATTTGCTGAGTTCTGAAAGAACTTGAATGGAAACTTGACTTTGTCCATCTCTGTGAGACAGACCCATAATCCCCATGCTCGCCTGGTAGTGATTTGATCATCTGAGATTGAGGCGATCATTGGAACATCATTCGTTGGTGCCTTAATTTGGTTAAAGGCATCCATTCGGGGCCTTCGAAGCCTTATGTAATGAAAGGCCTCATGATTCCCCTTCCCTGCTGGTTCTGGGGCTGCACTGATGAAATACAGCTCCAATGTATCTCCTCGGCAAAGTTGTTCGTTGTTTGCCCAGGTATCATGTACCGCTTCCTGGATCCATCGGGGTAGACCCTTTATCTCCGGAAACGATGGGGACATAGTATAAACTGAGGCGAGTGCCCCAAATTCATACCACTGTTTGACTTCATGGGGTTTTGATCCGAGCATCATCCAAACCCTCGGATATTTCCCCGAGGTATCAATCCTAGTAGTGCTTGGATTAATACCCATCCTTGTAAGTAATTTCTCCCAGTTTGCCTGATAAACCTGTTCAGCAGAGGAGAAAATAATCAAATTAGTATTAGACTCAGATTTGCCTGTCATGGGCCTGAGACTAATCTCTCCCTCTTTTTCCCCAGAGGTGGAGGGTTGACATGATGTTTCAGGCGGTGAAGCCTTAGAATCATCTTTTTCTTGGGCCAGTGGTTCAGACTCCACTGACTTAGAACTTGCTAGAATAGATAAAGGATCGTGAGTCCCTTCATCTAACCTGTTAGCCAAAGAGAGATATATCTCTTGGTACTTGCGATCTTTAATCTCCAATAATCGGAGAAAATTCCTGTAACCAAAGCATCTCGGACAAGTGTCCGGATCCATATTTCTCTTGGAGTCTCCTCCGTTAGGAACATAATTAAATGCAATAAATAAATATAATTCCTTAATAAACCTAAGGCTCTGATACCATTTTCGAAGCTCTTTATAATGCCAAGATTTATCTCAAAACAGGCGAATAAATGATCCAACCTGTTCTAATTTCAATAAGTAATATGCTCAAAATTCTGTTTATAAAACCACGGTCGTAAAACCCAAAATTCCGGTCGTCAAAACCCGGTCACTATTCCAAAACCCGGTCACTATTCATCAAAACCCGGTCACTATTCATCGACCAGATTTTGATATAAAATAAA
The DNA here is from genome assembly GCA_026898415.1 of Leonotis leonurus. Classification (NCBI taxonomy): domain Eukaryota; kingdom Viridiplantae; phylum Streptophyta; class Magnoliopsida; order Lamiales; family Lamiaceae; genus Leonotis; species Leonotis leonurus. Next base: position 1,592,976 of record JAPKLX010000024.1, on the reverse strand, counting down.
ACCTGCCGAAATTTTTAATTTTTTATTACCATTTTAAATTATTTTGAGCATCTTACTAATCGAAATCATTTTGAAATACTAATTATTAATTAACTATATATGTACTAGAGAAATTTGTTCTTAATTAAGCATTTTAACCATGGGCAAAATAGTTTTTTTGGGTATCTTTCATAGATTTTTACAAAAGATGGCACTTCTCAATTATATGTTATAGAAGAGGACATATTTTATAAATAACTCTAGTATTAATATTGAAAGTAACCATTTATTTGCTGCAGGTGAAATCTCTTTTAGACAGAAAGGGGTGATCTCGTAATTTTCCAAGTTCTGATTAATATATCAGGTCTGTATCTTTGTTCTCATCAGCAGGATCAAGAAAACTCTTTTTAACTTTCTTTGTCAAGTTGGAGAATATTTTTTTATTATTTTGAAAAATAAGCAAAAATAGTTATAGTTAAACTTAGAAAAATAAAAGGAGGCGTAGTAGAAATAGCGACCTCTACTCTCTCTCTCTCTCCCACATCTCATAAATATTCATATTTATATATATATTCATACAAGAAGACATCTTTATAATTTGTTTGTAAAGAAGAAAAAAAAAGAAAATTGTTTCTAGTCCTTCTCTCTTTCAAGAAGGCGATTGCAGAGAACAACAGCACTCCCACTCCAAAGAGAGCAGATAGAAAAGGAGAGAAAGAGAAAGAGAAAGTGAGAGAGAAACGACAGCCTCAGAAACTGCAGACAGAGAGAGAAAGAAAAACAATTCAAGATTCAAGATTCAAGTTTCTGGTTTTTCATTTTCTTTTCTCTTGCAATCACACAGAAGAAGAAAACGATGTCTGAAGGCTTCCCAGCCTTTTACAGCCTGAAACTATAAGAGGTATGTACATGTTTGCTTGAATTACTAAAGTTCATTTCTTTTTCCATATGTTCAAGGACGACTATCAATTTAATTCTAACACGAACAAAAAAATTAATTAAATCTGATATATATACCTCTAACTTTTACTCTCTTTTAATTTTGTATTCCTCTCTATTCTTTCTTCTTGATTCTACCACTACGATGATCACATTGAATTGGAATTTTGATAATGTTTCTTGAATTTGTCATGTATGCATTTATGGACTTATAGCAGGCCGAGAAGAAGAAGAAGGGATTGAAGAAAGATGATGAAGAAGATAGAGATAGTGATATGGGTATAGCAACAGCAGCAGCCCCTCCGGTTACCTCTCACTCGAAAGGGTACAATTCTGTACAATTCTTCCACAAACAAAGCCTCTCAAATCCTATGTCCCAAGATTACCACCACCACCACCACCAAGGTCTGTTCAGCTTCTCGAATGGATTCGAGAGATCACAGCAAGAGCAGCACATAGCGCAGCAGCTCCGCCGCGATAAGCTTCGCGTCCAAGGCGGCTTTGAGCCGGCGCCGCCACCACCGCTGCCGCTCGTAGCTATGGAGGCAGAAACCACCGGCCTCCCTGTGTACGAGACCGCCGCTATGCTATCGGAAATGTTCACCATCCCTTCCGGTGGCAGCGGCGGCGCCACCGAATTACTCGAGAGCCAGATTCTGCAAAGCTACCGCCGCGGCGCCGATTGGGGGAATCAGCAGCAGCAGCAGATTTCGAGTATTAATGCTGACTCAGCAGCGGCCATGCAGCTATTCTTAATGAATCCGCAGCAGCAGCGGCGGCAGAGGTCGCCGTCGCCATCTCTGGCGCCGCCCTCCACGCTCCACATGCTGATGCCACACCCCTCCACCTCCTCCGGCGGTGGCGGATTCGGGCAATTGTCATGGAACGAGGGGGGAAACCCTAGCGGAGTGGTGGAGGGACAAGCTGGGCTGTCGCTGTCGTTGGGAAAGGGCGGCGACGTCGGGGAAGGAAACGCAGTGTTCTTCGGCCAAGGCGCCTCAATTCCGTCGCAGTATCAATACAAGAATCTGGGCGGCGGGCAGCAAGTGCACGTGGGATTAGCTCCTTCTCCTTCTTCTTCTTACGGTGCGGTGAACATGCTGCGGAATTCAAAATACGGTAAGGCGGCGCAGGAATTGCTAGAGGAGTTCTGCAGCGTTGGGCGTGGCCACTTGAACAAAAACAAGCACCGGAGACAAAATAATAACAATAATCAGGACGCCTCCGGCAGCGGAAACTCGTCTTCTTCGTCCAAGGATAATCCCCCATTGTCCGCTGCAGATAGGCTTGAGCATCAGAGACGAAAGGTCAAACTATTATCTATGCTTGACGAGGCAAGTCCTTCTCTCTCTCTCTCTAAATCCATCTCATTAGCCAATCACATTTGGTTCTTTAATTAATTGAAGTCTATGAATTGTTTAAGACATGGAAATCTCCGGCAAGTTTCCTCAATTATTTTATTGCCGGCTGATGCCACGGAGGCGACGATCATTTCCTTAATTAATTCAAAAAACTACGTGTACCTACCTACTACTACTTTCAAACACTTATTATTTTTGGTGAAGAAAATGTGATTTGTTATTTTAGTACTCGCGTGTGATTAGGGCAAACCGGGTTTTTTTATTTTACTTTTATCTTATTTTCATTTAGTGAGTGACGAACTAACTAACTAACCGCTCATCTCTGATATTGATCCAACACCAAAAACTGGTGTGGTTTTGTTTGGTTTGGGTTGATTTCCATCATCATAACATAATCAGGAAACGGTATGTTAGTATGAACTAATAATTAATGTGTGCATGCAGGTAGATCGAAGGTACAACCACTACTGCGAGCAGATGCAGATGGTGGTGAACTCGTTCGACATGGTGATGGGGTACGGGGCGGCGGTGCCGTACACATCGCTGGCCCAAAAGGCCATGTCCCGCCACTTCCGGTGCCTCAAGGATGCCGTGGCTGCGCAGCTCAAGCAGAGCTGCGAGGTTCTCGGGGAGAAGGATGGTGGCGGCGGAGTGACCAAGGGGGAGACGCCGCGGCTCAGGATGCTTGATCAGAGCCTCCGGCAGCAACGAGCCTTCCACCAAATGGGAATGATGGAACAAGAAGCTTGGAGGCCTCAAAGGGGTCTGCCTGAACGCTCTGTCAACATTTTGAGAGCCTGGCTTTTCGAGCATTTCTTGCACCCGTACGTTCTCTTTCTTCTTTCCATTATTCAAAGTCTAACATTCAATTTAGGTCATATCTCTAAAAAAACACTACAGTAACACGAACTGAGTTATATATGGGATCAAGAAAAAGTGGGTTAAAAACTGGCCATCATAAAAATATTATTAATGCGGAATTCTATGATAAGACAAATTTTTTTTTTATCTTTGATTAGGACAGTGTTCCAACTTTTATCTTTACTTTGTTCTCTACTTTATTTTCTTTTTCTTTGTTCTTTTTTTCTTTTCTTTTTTCTGGTTGTGATCCTCGTATAAAGAGACTGTCGAAGCAGTAGTGTTTGATGTTGTCCCTTCATCCCTAGTAAAAAAAGCTGATAAAGCTTGTGATTTCTAAACATTTTATGTATTAGTATTGATTAGTTTATAATGATGATAATTAATTAATGTGATGCATGGCCCATTATATATATATATATATATATATATATATATCCAATACAAGATGGCTAAGTACTTATTAACAAAAATACTCTATTGTTACTACATATTTTCATGCAATTTCACTCTCAATTTCCTAGCTCTCTCTAGAATAAATACACAGAAAAGGGCAGCAAGAATTGTTGCTGCCAAACTTATACTAAAATACTAGAATCACTAGATTTACACCTGCACATCACAGAGGCTAGTACATATATAATACAACAAAAAGTGAAATCACCACATGATATTATTATTTACTAATCGTACGTATAATGTATTTGTATGTATATAGACGTACGTGTAAGACAAATTAAAAATACCATCAATTACAGATAGATACATATATATTATATATAGATAGACATGCATGTACGCTGAAAAGGAAAGCAGAGAGCAGTCCCCTTTACTTCTGCACCATTGCTGCAACTGTTCTACTATACGATCTCTCTTAGATTGACACGCCCATGCACAACTATTACTATTACCATTACATTTTTCTTTTTAGAACTATATATTTGAATGAATATTAATAACCATAAAGGTTGGGTGTCACTTTATATGGTTTAGGTAAGAAGTTGGAATCTAAGGTCCTTTTCTTTTTTGGTCTCTATCTCAGGTATCCAAGCGATGCTGATAAACATCTGTTGGCCCGACAGACTGGTCTTTCAAGAAACCAGGTATTTTTATTTTTATTTTTTGTATTTTTTCATTAATTACAAATTATTTAAACAAATCAAAAAATTTACATTTAAGTAATTATTATGGTTGTTTCATTTAAATAATCGTTGCATGTATTGTAGGTATTACTTATTATCAGTAGTATATTTGAAGAAAAGGCGAGGTTATTTTTGAGCGAGACTTTTAAGTTTTTCTTTGGATGCTTTTCCTTTTTCCACAAAGACATAAATTCTGAAACAGAGAAAAAACCGCTGCCAATAGTGAGTACAGTGTCAAGTAGTACTAGAGAGAGACATGAAAGTTTGCAGCTTTCAGTATATAATAATAAAGATCTCTCTCTCTCTCTCTCTGTGTGTGTCTTACGTAGATCAGAACAATTAATGTGTTTTCAACTATTCTGATGAGAAACTGTACTGCAAAGTTGGATATAAGGCAAGATGTTATCTAGCTTTCTCTTGCTCTACACATTAGGTTCATGTACCGCATCAAATTAGGTTCATAAAGCCATGCAAATTAGGTTCATGTACTGCAAATTATAATAAACTTGATGCGCCATGCAAATTAGCCTAATTACTGCAAATTAGAATAAACTTGATACGCCATGCAAATTAGATACGCCCTGCAAATTAGGTTCATAAAGCCATGCAAATTATGACATAAAGCCATGCAAATTAGGTTCATAATTTTTTTCTTGATACGCCCTCCGTCCACCAATGTTCTTCCCGTTTTGATCCGGCACGAGTTTTAATAAAATGGATTGACTTTGGTTGGTAAAAGCTAAAGTGAGGGTAAAGTGTAGTAAGTGGAGAATGCAACCCTAAAAAAGTTAGATAATGTGTAATGTATTGTAAGTGGATAATGAGACTCACATTAAAGTATAGTGAGTGGAGAAGGGATTGTCAAAAATAGAAAAAAAAATGAGAATAAACTTGATGCAGTATCAAAATTATGAACCTAATTTGCATGGCTTTATGTTATATTTATGTGACATGCTGCTCTATTTCACTAATAGATCGATGAATTAAATGTGATAATCTAAGAGTGTAGATATCATGCATATATTTTTATCATTTTAATTTATGAATGTGAATATAAGATGAACAAAATAAAATTGGAGTCGAATTTGCACGAGCAATTAATCAATTGATTAGGTAAGAAGTTGCATGCATTGGATGGGATAGATTAACCAAAGTTGAAACATATTAAAGTAGTCTTGTTGTTTAATTATGAATTTACCTACATGATATGTAGATGTAGTTGTGGGGTTTGTCTTTTCCCGAGGTGATTAGTGTGGTCATGAATATATATATGTAGCTGTGTAATAGTAACATCATTAAATTTCTAGTCCAGATCATAATTATTAAAATCTATCCGCCTACCTATTCAGTACTGTTCAAAATCTTGCAGGATTCTATGTGTACTTTGTGACTTTGAGTTAATGCCTCGCATCATTTTTCTTACAAACAATACATATGTATATATATAAAAAAAGCTTAATTCAACTAGGCTTTCTAATTAATGATGTTATGTGCATTTCTCATTCAAATATTGTCATCCGATAATAGAGATACTAGTATTAATTTAGGAGATAGTACAATTTGTCTCTTGTTATGGCATTAATTAATTATCTAGTCATTATAGTAATTAATTTGGAGATATGATGAGATGATATTATCATATGATGTGAAGAGAAGAAATGAGTGGTTGCAGGCTTGCAGTATTAATGGAGAAGGTGAACTGTGTGTGTTTTTCAGGTATCGAACTGGTTCATAAATGCGAGGGTAAGGTTGTGGAAACCCATGGTAGAAGAGATGTACCAGCAAGAATCTAAAGAGGAATATTCCGGCAACGACCAGAGCAGCGGCAGCGCACAAACTCCGACACCGCAGCCGCCACCCACCGCCGCCGCCGCAATTATTCCAACGAGCACCACCGCTGCCCTAGATGGCGACTCTTCATACACCGCATTAATGAATAATACTAATAGCCAGCAGCAGCAGTGCTCCTCGGTGGTGGCGGAGGAGCAAGGCGATGTGGGGTCCACGCAAATAAGGTTTGGGGGTGACGTGTCGCTGACGCTAGGGCTACGTCATGCGGGGAACTTGCCGGAGAAGAGGGCCTTCTCGGTTAGGGATTTTCCTGGATGTTAATTCAAATTTCATATTAATTAATATTATTAATAAGAAATTAAACTCTTCTTCCTATAATTTATTAGTTTAATTTCTTGTTTCTTTTTCTCCACAAGTAGTTGATGAAGTTACTTCCTTCTTCTTCTTCTTCTTTTTTGGATTTTTATTATGTACATTTTCTTTGACTTCTTTTTCTCCTCCTCTCTCTCTGTTTCTTTGTACCTAGAGAAACATATTAAACCGAATTGGTAGAAACTATTGATATATATAGCAAGGTTTACTATAATTGTAAAGTTGAAAGTTGCACCTCTATTCAATTTGCTTCTTTCTCTACTGGTTAGTATATTTGTTGGATATTGCCCTGCGAACCTTGTATTACTATTTTAATGATATATATATATATATAATATAAATATATATATATATGATGTTTGATAGGATGCAGCCCCACCAACAGGCCCAAACGAGACTAAGGCCCAACATAACTGGACCTCGACAATGACAGCCTGGATAAGTACGGCCCAAGAGTCCAGAGGCTCGGCCCAAGAGCCCAGAAGCTCGGTCCGTCCCACGATCTCGGACTTGGTGCCCCACGATCTCGGACCCTGCCATAACCGCAATTTGTTACCTATAAATATAGTTTCTAAGCTAGATTAAAGGGGATTTTATTATTTTTTGGATCACTCACTAAAAAAAACTCAATATCAATACAAGGAATCTCTTTTTCTCCGTGGACGTAGATCTAATAAAAGATCGAACTACGTAATCATGTGTTCATCTTGCTCTTTATTTTCTCATCGTATAAACGCTCCAAAAATCGACGGTCGAACACTGGCGCCGTCTGTGGGAATCTGATAAATTCTGTGAAAACGATCAACGTTTTTTGAGTACAGATACGAGGGTAAAATCAACCCGCTCCACCGCTGTAGCTGCTGCTGCCAAGGAAAATAGAACCAAACTGATCCGCCCACCAATCCACCTCATACATCAACCAACGAAGGGGATGTACGCCAAGTCCAACATGACAGGCAGCCTGTAATCCGCCGAACTCCTGACGGTCATGTGGAAGATATATATTCAGGTCGATCTAACGATTCAATCAGTAGCGGAGGGCCAAACCAAGGAGATCACCGACGAGGGAACGCCGCACTCCAGCCTCAGCTCGGAGATGCACTTAAAGCGTACTTAGACCTCCACGAACAAGATTTCCTCAAGTTCACCGAACAGCATCGGCAGCAAAGTCAAGACGAGGGGGATAAAACTGAACCACCGCGACAGCGACCCCCGAGCCTCCAAATTGTCGAGGGCAGAAACGACGAACTTCCCCAAAGGCAGCGTGATCGCCGGGGAAACAATAACCTCGCTTCACCTCGGCGTGGTTCAACGTCACCTCGTCGAAACGTCGGTCCTTCCCGACGTGACGAAGATGACCACAGAGAAGGGAGATTCACTGTCTACAGTCGAATTGCCACCCCTTTCACCAACAAAATACTCTACACTCCACTCCCATCAACATATAGGGTGCCACCCATTAAACCCTATAATGGTTCTTGTGACCCTAGCAATTTCCTGTCACAGTACCAATATAACATGTTGAACCAAGGGCTCGCCGAAGATGTTTACATGTGTAAAGTCTTTCCCGAGCTGCTGATAGACAATGCCAGAAAATGGTTCGATAACCTGCCGCGCTGCAGCATAGGGTCGTATACCGACCTCCTAGATGCCTTCGAGCGTCATTTTTTCCAGAAAGCCGAAGCCAAGATCAATCCGGCCCAACTCCTTACACTGAAACAAGGACGGGGAGAAACGATCAGTGATTTTCTGGCTAGGTTTTACAACGAGAGCCTTAGAATCGACCGCCTATCCGACGATGTCCTCATCTCGGCATTCCAAAATGCCATTCAGTCCGGCACTCTCTTTAGGGAGCTCGTAAAAGAGCGCCCTCAAACCTCCAAATAGCTATGGAGGATTGCTGACACGTTTGCGGAGGCAGATGAGGCTGACAGGAAGAAAAGGGCGGCAGATCGACCGGAAAATCACGACAAAAGAAAAAAGGAGGAGCGTACTGATCATGGGCAAAATCGACGAGGTGCTCTTGAGAGAATACAGCGAGGTCCACTGGAATCCCGCCTCGGACCTCGGCCTAGTCAAGATCGAAGTCAATTCACTCCGTTGACAAAACCCCGAGCCGAAATATACGAGCTTCATGCGAGCTTATTCCAGAAGCCGCCGCCATTGTCCCGAAGTGGATCGAAGCGACGATCCAGGGACAAGTACTGCAAATTCCATGACGATCACGGTCATGACACCGAGGACTGCCGAAATCTCGCCTTGGATATAGACCACCTGGTGCGTGACGGTACCCTTGGTAAATACCGAGGTCGTAGCCAGCAAAACGCCCGACCTCAAGGGAAAGGCAAGAGAAGTAAGAATAGAGGAGGGGAATGCTGCTATCCCCACCAAGACAAGAAGTCAAGGCACGATGACGAGGACGAAGACGAAGACCACCCTCAGTATGACGGAGTCATCGCTGCCATTACCGGGCTACCTCAAGGCACAACGAAGTCCTCATTAAAAGCCGAGGCCCGAAGTCAACGGAAGGAGGAACCTTCACAAAAAAGGTTCAAAAAGGATGAGGTCGTCACCTTTTCTAGCGACGACCCAGTTCCCCATGTTCTACCCCATCAAGACGCTACCATCATCGAAGCTGTGGTGGCTAATAAATTGGTTCATCGGGTGTTCATCGACAGTGGAGCCTCGGTAAGCGTACTTTTCAAGAACTGCTTCGATAAACTCGATATCGAAGAAGCACGTTTAAAACCAGCACCTGTCCCGCTGAGGAACTTTACACAAGAAGAAACCTCGACGGATGGTACTATTTCACTTCCCGTAACTGTTGGGAGGAGCCCGTTATCTTCCACAAAGATAATCCACTTCTTTGTTGTTAAAGCCAACTCCCCCTATAACATCATCTTGGGAAGAGATTGGCTAATAGCAACGAGGGCGATCTGCTCGGCCTACCATTTGACAGTTAAAATCCCGTCTAAGAACGGGGTGATTACACTTAGGGAAAACCAAATGCAAGCCAAGGAGTGTATGCAGGTCGCACTCCGAGGTTCCGGGATGTAGCACCCCCAAGCATAGCAATTACAGAACCTCGAGGTGAGGGAGTCGGCGTCACCATCTGTGGAGCCCGTTGAAGACGTCGTGTTGTACGAAGGCGACGTATCTAAGGTCGTCAAAGTAGGGTTCGTCGGAGGAAGTAAACTCCGGAGTCAAATCATTTGGCTACTTCGGGAATTCAGAGATATCTTCGCCTGGTCACCCCTAGACACGACCGGAGTATCACCAAGCATCATCACTCATCATCTCAACATTGATCCCGAGGTGAAGCCAGTTCGGCAGAAGCAACGAGCCTTTGCAGCCGAAAGAAATCAGGTGATCCATGATGAGGTACGCCAGCTACAGAAAGCTGATATCCTATTCGAGGTGAAATATCCGACGTGGCTGGCAAACCCCGTGATGGTAAAGAAACAAGGAGGAGGGTGGCGAATGTGTATTGACTATACCGACCTCAACAAACACTGCCCTAAGGACTGCTATCCTCTTCCCAACATCGACAAGAAGGTCGAAGCCCTTGTTGGACACAAGGTATTCAGTTTCCTAGACCTATACAAGGGGTATCATCAAGTCCTTATGAGCACCGAAGACGCTCCGAAGACAGCCTTCGTCACGGACTTCGGTATCTACGCGTATAAGAAAATGCCTTTTGGACTAAAAAACGCTGGGGCTACATACCAAAGGATGGTCGACAAGATATTTGAACCTCACATCAGTCAAATCGTCGAAGTGTATGTTGACGATATAGTCGTCAAAAGTAAGGAAGTTGACACTTGCCTAAAAGACCTCCAGGTCGTCTTCAACCTGCTCCGCGAGGTGAACCTGAAGTTAAACCCAGGAAAATGTACTTTCATGGTTCAATCTGGAAAGTTCTTGGGGTGTTGGGTCTCTCGCGAAGGGTTAAAAGCCAACCCAGCCAAAGTCAAAGCCGTTCAGGAAATGCAAGCGCCGAAGTCCATTCACGATGTGCATAGACTGACGGGCTGCCTAGCCACACTGAGTCGCTTCCTATCTAAAGCCGCCGAGAAGCAACTCCCGTTCTTTAAGATACTAAAGAAAGCTCCAGACTTTGAGTGGAACGGCGAACATAAGCTGGCTTTTGAAAACTTAAAGCAGTACCTCGCAAATCTACCTACCTTATCCGTCCCAAAGGAAGGCGAGATTCTTTCTCTATACCTCGCCGCCTCGGATGAATCAATAAGTGCAGTCTTAGTCCAAGAAGGACCTCGGCAATTACCTGTTTACTTCATAAGCCGAGCTCTAAAAGGACCAGAAACAAGGTACCAACCCTTGAAGAAGGTCGCACTCGCACTGGTAAATGCCGCGAGGAGACTTCGATCATATTTCCACGCTCACCTGATACAAGTCTTAACCGACCTTCCGCTCCGGCAAGTACTAACAAAACCCGAAGCTTCAGGACGAATCGCCAAGTGGGCGGTTGAGCTCGGCGAACATACGATCTCTTTCGTACCTCGTCAGGCCATCAAGGGACAAGCACTAGCGGATTTCTTAGTAGAAATAGCATTTGCGGAACCTCCGAAGCCCACCGAACTTGTCCAGGATAAATTCCGAGAGGAAACACCGAAGTTACCTCCAATAGATTGTTGGAAAATCTATGTGGACGGAGCATCAGGCCATAAAGGAAGTGGAGCCGGAATCTTGCTCGTCAGCCCGAAAGGAAAAGAAACCACTTATGCTCTACGGTTCAATTCCCCAACAACAAACAACGAAGTAGAATACGAAGCCCTAATCGCCGGACTTCGCCTAGCGCAAACCCTTCAACTACAAGCTGTCCAAATCCACAGTGACTCCCAAATTATAGTGAGTCACGTGCTAGGCAAATACGAGGCCAGAGGTGAACGGATGAAGAAATACCTCCACAAAGTCAAAACCTTAAAACAAGGTTTTTCATACTTCGAGTTGATACGAATCCCGAGAGGTGACAATGACCGAGCTGACGCACTAAGCAAACTTGCATCATCATCTACAACCTCTCCTGTGGAAGAAGTACAAACTCGAAGTATAGACGAGGCCGAAGTGCGTATGATAACCGATGATGAGCCGAACTGGATGACACCACTTCGCAATTACTTAGAAAAAAACGAACTCCCTGCCGATAAGGTTGAAGCTAGGAAGCTTCAAAGTAAATCTGCTAAGTACATTCTAGATCAAGGAGTACTGTACAGGAAATCGTACCTTCAGCCTCTTCTAAGGTGTGTGGGATCCAATCAAGCAAACTATGTACTGCGCGAAGTGCATGAAGGATCTTGTGGCAGTCACATCGGAGCTCGTGCCTTAACTAGAAAGATCATGAGATGGGGATACTATTGGCCGACCATGCTTCAGGATGCAATTGACATTGTCAAACAATGTCCGAAGTGCCAGCTTCATGCGGTAGTAACAAGAATACCGCAAATCGAGCTGGCCAGCATGCAAAGTCCTTGGCCGTTCATACAATGGGGAATAGATATCGTCGGCCCGTTTGAGCAAGCTCCTGGCCAGCTACGGTTCCTTATAGTAGCCATTGACTATTTTACGAAGTGGGTAGAAGCCGAACCTTTAGCAAAGATTACAAGCAAAAAAGCCCTAAACTTTGTTTGGAAGAACATAGTTTGTCGCTTCGGCATACCCCACTTCCTTGTCTCAGATAATGGAACCCAATTCACAGACAGGACATTCAGAGAATGGTGCGACAAACTCAATATTCAACAAAAGTTCACTTCGGTGTCCCACCCTCAAGCAAATGGCCAAATCGAAGTTACAAATCGGACGATAGTCAAAGAGTTAAAAACCCGCCTCGACAAGGCCAAAGGAGATTGGACGGAAAATTTGCCCCAAGTTCTATGGTCCTACCGAACTACTCCCCGGACATCACACGGAGAAACACCGTACAATCTTGTCTACGGAACCGAGGCAGTGATCCCAGTAGAGATCGGCTTGCCGAGCCCTCGAACGCTTAACTTCGCTGCCCAAGATAATGAAGAAAGACTTCGAAGTAACTTGGATTTGCTAGAGGAAAAACGGGAACAAGCCTATATACAAGAAGCTCGATATAAACAACAAGTAGCTCGGTATTATAATAACCGAGTGAAGCATCGGCAGTTTCAAGTAGGCGACCTCGTACTTAGGAATAATGAAGTTAGTAAGGCAGAGAAGCTCGGCAAACTGGAAGCCACTTGGGAGGGACCCTACCGAGTCCAAGAAGTCCTCGGCAAAGGGTCGTACAAGCTCGCCCATTTATCTGGCGAATCAATACCCCGAGCTTGGCATATCTCCCATCTGAAAAGATATTATTTATAGTTAAAGATAGTTCGGATAAAGTTACTTTCCGTTCTTTTTCCACATTAAAATCTTTGCATATTTTATATGTTCCTTATACATGTTATTTCGAGACCAAACCAAATAAAACTCCAATTTTGGAGCAGCATCTAAACGCGCGTAAAGGGGACCACTCCTATCGATAAATTCGACAAAAAGAACTATTTAAAAGCCCAAACTTCGTCTTCAGACGAGGTGGCTATTTAAGGCTTTAACTTCGTCTTCAGATGAAGTAGCCGCTTTAAGGCTTTAACTTCGTCTTTAGACGAAGTAGCAGCTTTAAGGCTTTAACTTCGTCTTTAGACGAAGTAGCCACTTGAAAGCCTTAACTTCGTCTTCAGACGAAGTGGCTGCTTAAGGTTTTAACTTCGGCACCAGACGAAGTAGCCACTTGAAAGCCTTAACTTCGTCTTCAGACGAAGTGGCTGCTTAAGGTTTTAACTTCGGCACCAGACGAAGTAGCCACGAGTTCACGTTAGCCATTACAAATAACTTTGAAGCAAACTTGATTACACGATCGAGAAAAGCTTCTAAAAATGTAATAGTGCTACAAGAACAAAAACTTTATTTCATGAACCAAACATTACATCAAGGGGGAGGGTCCGAGCTCGAAGGATTACTAAAGCTAAGATACTTCTCTATAAAGCCCGGACCCGAGCTTGAACTAGAACCATGGCTGAGCACCGAGTCCAAAAAAGTCATTCCTTGACCGCGGCCAAAACCCCGCCCTCGGCCCCGACCTGCAGGAGCAGCCCGACCTCGGCCCCCTGAGGCATGTCGACCACCACCTCGGGACATTATAGCTTGCGTTTGCTCCCGGGTTAAAGCCGCGCTGGGGGGGTGTACGCCGGCTAAGCTCCCATCTAGGAAGTCCTGCGAAGAAGAATCAAGCTGAGCATTCTTGGACTGCACCCACCTTTTCAACTTCGGGTTTCTATTCAGAACTGTCTTATATAAAGATCCCAACCTAAGAAGTTCGGCCTCCTGCTCACGAACTTGCCAGGAATCCACACCGTATTCCTCGATGTATCTCTTCACCCGAGCCCGGACTTCTTTTACCTTCATATGGGTTTCATAGATGTTTAGCCGTCCGCCCTTGTGAATGAGATCTTCGTACTCCGTATGCTCCTCAACCATGGCCTTGAAGGTCTGGATGTCATCCACAGCTTGCTTGAACTTATCGTCGAGCTCCAGAAACCTGGCATGCTCTTTGTCGAGCTTTTCCTGATCTACTCGAAGCTTCACTTCGGCTTCGATCTCGATGTTATCAGCTCGGTTTTTCCAAGACGAGGCTTCGACCTCGGTTGTCTCAACAGCCCGACGAAGTGCAAAAATTTCTTTTTCATAACGGGAAGTGTCGCAAAAATCAAGAGCAGGCTACAAAGCAAAAACAGGCACAATTCAATAAAAGGTATTCTTTTTTTTTACATTGCTGAAAAGAAGAGCCACCCTAATGGCGACGAAGTACAAGGCTAAAAAAAAAATAATAATACAAAAATTACAAGCCTCCCGCACCGACCTCTTGTTCGTCGGCACCGCCCTCCTTGCCTCCTCCAGCAGCATCAGCGGCAGCATCCTTTGACAGTTCGGCAATAACTGCCTCCAGCTTATCGTCCCTGTCGACGGGGCAATGCCGAACTACCCTCTCCAAAAGAAGAGACTTGTGCCGGGCCAGCCTCTCCACCATCGGAACTGCCGAAGTGCACCCCACAAGTACTTCGGCATATTCCCGCAGCATCTCTTCTTCCGACATCACCTCATACCCGTACTTGGCTTTGTCAAGGTCCGGGTAATCCTGGGCGATGAGGTCGATGATAGCTGCGGTAATGGAAGAACTCATGGCGCCCACCAGCTGTGTGACCGCCCCGCCGAAGTGTTTGGAGCGGAATATTCGCTCGGCGAAGGCCCGGAGCATATCGCCCTGGCCAGCAGCCGCGCAGGCCACCTTCTCCCGCTCCCCAGCCAGTTCGGCCCTCAGCCCGGTGACTTCGGCACCCAGTTCGGCCGCCCTCTTCCTCGCCTCCTCGGCGGCCTCGAAGGCCTTAGCCTCCTGCTCCGCCGCCAGCTCAGCCCTCGCCGCTCGAAGTTCAGCGGACAAGCTGTGGAACTGGGCGACTCCGCCTGTCACGAAGTTCGCCAAGCCCTTCAGCCCGGCCAACGCCACCTCAGCCTCCTGCACAAGATATATCAGTATACAAAAAAAAGAGAGAAGAAAGGGGAAGGAAAGAAGTAAGTCCATGCTTACCTCGGGGAACGACATCTCCCGAGACGCCTCCAGGCCAGAGGGCTGGCCTCCCGAACTGCTCACCACCTCCCTCCGAGGTGGAGACAGATCTATAACAGGCGAGACGAGCTGCGAGCTCCCCCCACCCGCCATAGGCAGGTCCGAACCCCTCTCCGCCGAAGCAGGGGGCGACGTCCTCTCCACCGCCGAAGAAGAAGGCCTTGCCTGCCCTCTTCTTCTTCCTCTTCAGCACTGCCTGGAGCGCCTCGGGATTCACTGCAAATACAAGAGAGAGAACATTAGAATTCACCTCAGCTAATATCATCACACAGCACGTAGAGCGGGACCTCACCCAAATCCACGTCGGCGGAAGCGCCGTATGGGCTCAGCCCATACCCCGACAGCTCGGCCTCGGTGTAGTCCTTCTTAACGGAGCCGAGGTCCACCAAACTCACTTCGAGCTCGCTGAGTGGATCCTCGGTGACTTGCGGCCCGAATTTGGCCTTCGACCAATCATTTAAGGGCACCCCCTCAGCCCGGCAGAAGAAGAACTTCTTCTGCCAGTTCGTCACCTTTGACGGGGTTTCTAACTTAAACTTATTTACAGGGGACAGATAAACCCACCCCGTAGGCCCACGCTTAGCTCAGAAAAATCTAAGCAGTGCCTCGATAGATGCCGAACCACCCCGGTGACCGACCTCCATGCAAAACCCTACTATCTATTTTATGGAGGGCGGCGCTAATTGGCCTAAAGGAAGGTGGAATTTTTCTAAAAACTCAGAAAAAATTGGGTGCAAAGGAAAGCAGAGACCGAAGTGAAGGTAATCTTCGGAAACGGTAAAAAAACCTACGGGTGGAGAACTACCCCTATCCTCGGCCCGAGGCAAAACCATCTCCATTGACTCTGGAAATAAAAATTTCCGGGCTAGATTTAACATATGAGATTCACTCATAGTGGAAGAATACTCAAGGACCGCGTCCGACCCAACTAAAGATGCAAACTCGACCACTCGAAGAGTAGGAGGAACAGCAGATCGGGTAAACACCCTCGCCGTAACCCTAGCCGGAAAAACCCTAGGCGGCGAGGGAAAAACCTCTACGTTTTCCACGTCTACATCGATAGGGGAAAGAGACGAAGAAGAAGCCATGATGAAAAAGGACACTTACTTGTAAAAACTCCGACTACTTTGTTGAAACGGAGAACGACGGCGGCAAAAAAGCAGAGAGCTTTTGAAGAATTTTTTGCAGAAAGTAAGAGCAAGGGTTTCAGAAATGGCAGAAAGTGTTTTATGAGCGTACAAAGCAAGCTTTTAAAGGCAACATTTCCGTCTTTTTCAAAATCCCGCCTCTTCGGATGCTCCACTAAGAAGTCGGCGTGTCCCACGTGACACCCCACAACAGCTGTCTTGCACGATTCCGCATAATTCGAGCTTGACCTCGTCGACAGCAAGAAACCATACCCCGACTTCGTCAAAATTTTCACTTCGGTAATAACATCGACCTCGTCAAGATCTTCACTTCGTCGTCGATCTTCTTTTGGGGGGGGGGGATGTGATAGGATGCAGCCCCACCAACAGGCCCAAACGAGACTAAGGCCCAACATAACTGGACCTCGGCAATGACAGCCTGGATAAGTACGGCCCAAGAGCCCAGAAGCTCGGTCCATCCCACGATCTCGGACTTGGTGCCCCACGATCTCGGACCCTGCCATAACCGCAATTTGTTACCTATAAATATAGTTTCTAAGCTAGATTAAAGGGGATTTTATTATTTTTTGGATCACTCTCTAAAATAAAACTCAATATCAATATAAGGAATCTCTTTTTCTCCGTGGACGTAGATCTAATAAAAGATCGAACCACGTAATCCTGTGTTCATCTTGCTCTTTATTTTCTCATCGTATAAACGCTCCAAAAATCGACGGTCGAACAATGTTAATTCAATTTTAACTGGATTCTTTTAAAATTAATGATGTTATAAGTAATTAATTCAATTTTACCTAGTTGAAGAATTTGATATCTTTGCGCAGATTTCAAATGATTTATGAATGAAGAATCGTACGTCTAATATTTATGGAATCAATATTCGTTGGTTCTTGTCATTATTATTTAATCGCTCAATTCATTAAAAAGATGCTCGATCCTGCACAAGTTTTAATTATAAAATGTCGTTGACTTAAAAGATAAGAGATATTGAGACCAAAAAAAATATTACGAAGTGTTTTAATCGTAGAAATGACATGTTTTTAAGTAAATTAAAGTTGGGAGGAAATATATATATATATATATTATGTAAATTTGTAACTGCACATGTAGTAGTCTACTACAAGACATGAAAAAGTCCAAATAACAAATGCAAAATAACGAAATGTAATGAGTGATAGTAATTAATAGTCTTATTTACTAATTAAAAGAAAAATATTTGACAGAAAAGGCACATAAATGAAGCTTTAATGAATGACATAACATTAATTATTGAATTTGCACTAATTTGCACTATATATACTATGTATGTATGTATATATGGTTGCAATAAATGGATGTTATTTCTGATATGCGTCTGAGGGGTTCACATATGGTCTCAGACATTAAATATTCTGAGTGCTCCTAACGTGCAAAACTTCATAGATAATACATAGAAAGATTACACAAATTTAATTCTTTTTCATCATTTTACTGCATAAACAGCCATAAATTTTTTTAATATTTACGGATAATATGTTATTTTTATCATTGACACACATGTGTGTGTACATATTAATAAATAAAAAACTAATTTATATAAAACCTTTAGTAGGCTCAATGAATATTGTTGCACAAGCATATATATTATTACAACGGTGAAAAATACCCTATTGTATAACATATACAACTAAAGTACCCACATTTTAAAATCCACCCTAAAAATATTCAAAATGACTAAACTAACCTTACAATCTAACAACCTAACACGCCTATCTCTCTCTCGCCCCTTAAATTAAAACTAACCTGAAAGATTCTCACCTAGGGTAGTGGTGCCGCGTCAGGCGCTGCAGCCTTGTCGGGTACTTTCCTTTACCAAAGAAAAATAGTTGTCTCGGTAATGATAGTCAAACTTTCACTGATTATGCTAAAGAAAAATAGGGAAAATAATGTATATTAAAAGAGAGAGAAGAGGGAGGTTGTATTTGTGTGTTGAACGGGTTTTAAGAGATAGAGGGAGATATTAAAGAGGGAGTACTTCTCCAGAATTTTCGCCGCCGGGTTTTATCTTGACCAGGTAATTATATTGTCAATCCCTAATTTTTTTTATTCCCCTAATTTATTTCAATAATATTGTAGTAGGGTTTTTTTATTTGTTTTTCTTCTCCTAATTTATTCAATTCATTGTTTCTCCAGATTGTATTATCCAAATTTTTTCTCCAGATTGTGTTATCCATATTTTTTCTCCAGAGGACGGTTTTCGTAAAAAGGTATGCAAAATTGTTAATTATTATTTTAAAAAACTTTAATTTCATTTTTATTGTTTTAAAAATTGATTTGTATTTAATTATTTAGGCCCGAGAAACGAGGGAGCTACGATTTTTCTTGTTTACTTCACGTGGAAAACAATGGCACAAGAGGTATTTTTTAAATATCAAGTTACTTATGATTTAAATTTGTTAAATACACTTGTGATAATATATAAAATTGTATGATTATGTCACTTATATGAGATTTTAAACCATATGTGATTATGTAATTTATTTGATTTTATACGATTTATAAAATCATTAATTGAGATTTTAAATCGTATATGATTATGATTGTGATTTATAGGTGATTAAATACACTTGTGATAATATATAAAATCGTATGATTATGTCACTTATATGAGATTTTAAACCATATGTGATTATGTAATTAATTTCATTTTATACGATTTATAAAATCGTTAATTGAGTTTTTAAATCATATATGATCATGATTGTGATTTATATGTGATTATGTAATTTATTTGGTTTTGAACGATTTATAAAATCGTTAATTGAGTTTTTAAAGCATATATGATTATGATTGTGATTTATTTGTGATTATTGTAATTTATATGTGATAATGATAAAACTCGGACGGTTCGTGTGTGTGGAGAAAACCGTCCGGGTTTATACTTTTAACGTCCGGGTTTATACTTTTAACGTCCGGGTTTTGGTTTTTTAATCATATTTTTAGTTTATTAAATAATATAATATAAAATTAGTATAATTTCAGTGTTAAATAAATATAAATACATCTTAATTATGATGTATACGTTATTATCATGAATAGTGTAATAGTGTAAGTACCATTTATTCCAGAATGACCACCATAAGGTGTGTTATGCATCTCCTCTAGCAAGGAAGTTCTGAGGGCAACATCAGAACCAATAACTATCCTGCCTTTAAACTTCAACAAATCAGAAACCACTTGATAGTCAGGATACACAGTACCATCAATAGCCTTAGCTGCAATAATCTGAGAGTAGTGAGAATCAGACTTATAACTATCCATAATTTTCTGAATCCATAATGGAGTGACAGTGGAAATAGCTTGACATGTTTCCTGGGTAGAAATACATCTAGAGAGGGCATCTGCCACCTTGTTGTCAACCCCCTTATTGTACTGTATCTCATAATTCAAGCCCAAAAGCTTAGTTAACCACCTCTGCTGCACAGGATTTATGGTTTTCTGGTCTAGCAAATGCTTCAGAGCTTGCTGATCTGTCTTAATGATGAACTTCTGACCTTGAAGATAAGACTTCCACTTTTGAACAGCCATAACAACTGCTAGGAATTCCCTTTCATAAATGGAGAGGGCCTGATTTTTGGGGCAAAGGGACTTGCTCATATAAGCAATAGGTTTGTGATTTTGCATCAAGACAGCTCCCACACCCAAACCACTGGCATCTGTCTCCACTGTGAAAGGTTGTGTAAAATTAGGTAGGGCCAAAATAGGAGCAGTAGACATAGCCTTTTTGAGAGATTGAAAAGCTTCCTTAGCTTCAGAATTCCAAGCAAAACCATCCTTCTTAAGGAGTTGAGTGAGTGGCCTGCTGATTTGTCCATAGCCTTGGACAAACTTCCTATAATATCCTGTCAAACCCAGAAAACCCCTAAGTTGTTTCACTGTCTTAGGAACAGGCCAATTCATCATACAAGAAACTTTCTCTGGATCAGTAGAGACCCCAGCTGGTGTGATTACATGTCCCAAATACTCAATTCTCTACTGACCAAAGTGACATTTACTCTTCTTAGCATATAAGGTATGTTGCCTCAGCAATTCCAGCACTTCCCTCAAATGTTTAAGATGGTCTGCCCAATCCTTACTGTAGACTAGGATATCATCAAAGAAGACCAAAACACTCTTCCTCAAATAGGGTTGAAACACCCTATTCATTAGAGATTGAAAGGTAGCAGGTGCATTGCACAACCCAAAAGGCATGACCAAAAATTCATAATGGCCTTGATGTGTACTAAATGTTGTAAGGTATCTATCATTTGGGTGAACCAGGATTTGAAAATATCCTGATCTCAGGTCTAATTTAGAGAAATATTGTGCTCCAAACAACTCATCCAGTAATTCATCAATAATAGGAATTGGATAATCATGCTTTATAGTAAGGGAATTCAGATACCTGTAGTCAACACACATTCTCCATGTATTGTCTTTCTTTTTCACCAAGATAACTGGAGCAGCAAATGGGCTCTTGCTGTGTTGTATGATACCATCTTTTAACAACTCTCCAACAATCCTTTCTATTTCATCCTTGTGGTTGTGTGTTGTCCTGTAGGGTGGTTGGTGCTTAGGAACACTGTTTGGTTTTAAACTGATGTGATGCTCCACTCCTCTCACAGGTGGCAATCCTTGAGGTTCATCAAAAACATCACTGAACTCTTCCAACAAAGAGGTGAGGTGTGAAGATTGGATGGACTCCAAGGATGAAGGAGTAATCAGGTAAATTTCTTCCATCTCATCCATGTTCTTATGTATGAGAGAATGAAGACTGGGTCCAAAAATGAATTGGCACTCAGTATCTTTGGTAACAGCCTGCATTTTCACCCTTTTTCTATTAATATGCACAGTGCAAGTCATTTTTCTGTAATCAAGTATAATAGGAGTGCAGTACTCCAACCAATCACTTCCCAATATAATATCATACCCTTCATTTTCTAGAAGCCTGAGAGAATAAGTAAACTCATGTCCTTGCACAGTCCAACAGAAATCAGTAGCTATTTGTGTGCTAATTAATTTCTGACCATTGGCCACCTTAACCAAAATAGGTTTATCATTATCAAGCCTGCAACCAAGTTTTTCAGCTGTTCATTTCTTAAGAAAACTCAAGGTACTACCAGTATCAATCAACACATGTAATTTATGTCCCTTAACCTCTACAACAATCCTCATAGTCTTAGATCCTGAACTTCCCAAAAGAGCATTGACTGAGACTTCTTCTTCTTCCATGGGTTCATTGCTAGCTAGTTCCAGTTCCACATACTCATCATCATGGTGTATATGAGCCAACTCTTGCTCTTCTGACATGGCCATATAGAACACCTTGGGTTTGCATTTGTGACCATATACATAGGGATCGTCACAGTTGTAGCAAAGTCCCTTCTCCCTCCTTGCAGCCATTTCTGCACTAGTCAAGAGTTTGACTGGAACCTTGGAACTTCTTAGAGTATTTGGCTTGTGGGTAACCACTCCTTCAGGTCTCTTGTAACTTGAAAACTGATTTGAGAAACTCCTGGTAGGAGTATTTTTAACTCTCTTAGACAGAGCATCCAATGTAGCTACCTGTTTCTGCCCAATATCCATAGCTTCCTGTAGAGATTGAGGTTTGAACAATGGCATAAAGTTTTGCATCTCATCACTTAACCCACTTATAAAATTAGCAATAAAATACTCCTCAGAATACTTCATTTGCCCACTGAGCAACAAACAAGCTCTCAGCTCCTCAAACTTCCTCAACATATTGGAAATAGGTACCAGTTTGTCGTAGGTTCTTAAATTCCATCAGAATTTTGCCCTCATTAATATCTTCAAACCTAGCAGCAATAACTTCTAAGAACTGATCCCAGCTAATTTTCAGAATATTTTCATACCCAAAGTTTTGGAACCACTGCAGAGCCTTCCCCTCAAAATTATGAATTGCCAATTGAACCATGTGCTCATCACTCATAGCAGATGTCAATTTAAAATAATTATTACATTTAATAATCCATGCCCTAGGATTAGATCCATCAAATTTAGGGAAATCAACTCTGTGGAAAGAGTTACCACCACCAGAATGAGGATGATCTACCTTGAACTTAGAGGAATAAGATGAGAAAGCAGACGATGTACCTTTCATAGCATGAGATGGTTGCGGTGTTATGCCCAAGATAGATCCTTCATGTGCCTTGTCTTTACCCAGATTAAGCAATTGTAACTGAATCTCAGCTGAGGTTTTGGAAAGGTGGTCATATTTCTGATCTATTCCCTGCATTTTTTTGATCCATCTGTTGACTAACATCAGAGATCTGCTCATGCAATTTCTCTTTTGCTGCAGTTCTCTTCATAGTTCAGTTTGCAGAATCTGATCTAGCTTCTTTTGTGCTTCCTGCAGATCTTTGAACCGAGTGACTTCCGCCATAATTTGCCTTTAGAAACTGCAAATGTCTGCTCTGATACCAATTGTAGCGTGCCCAAGCTATTTTTGTATTTTTTTTTTGTAATATTTAAATGTAAAACTGAAGTTGCAGAAGAATATAGGAAAGAGACGAGAGAAGAAGGAGATTAGGAGGAATTGAGATATTTCATTTCTGATCCTAATTTCTTGGCCAACAAGGGAATATATGGTGTGGTCCCCTATTCCTAACAGAATTCAGAAAACAACAGAAATTAAAAAAAAAAAATAACGAAATGCAGATACAGCGAAATATTAAGGGTTCGCGACGTCCTCTTCTTTTGTGTGGGAATACTTCAGCCACGTGTAAAGGGAATTGCCTTTTTCCCATTTGACTTAGTCAAAACAAAAGTCTCGTCTTCCTTCTTGTGAAATTCTCCCAATTCAGATAAAAACCCCAATTCCAATTTCTCTTCCAACTCTTCCTTGCCACCGTCTCTAATGGTGATAAAAGGGGTATCTTCATTCATAACATGGTATAAGAAATCTTGTATCAAGCAATTTCATTTAACAAATACATTATTTAATTCCTTTCAGGGGAAAAGCAAAATCGAAAAATTGTAAATTTTCATTAATTAATTAACCACTACACCAAGCAAAAAAATTGTATAAATTTCGTAATCTTTAACTTATATTATATGTTTTTTCAAAAAAAAGAAAAACTTATATTATATATTATAATATAATTAATTAAATTATTTCTCCACCAGCAGACAGTTCCTTGGAACTTAGAGAACATATATTCAAAGAAACAATTACATTTTACCAAATTAATTTGTTGCTTCTGTGCAAGTTGTAACTTAGAAACACTGTGGAACAACGACTATTCTGCTGGAAATATATTTACAGTGAGACGAGACATACAATTAAACATAGAAAGAAAATGACACACATAGTTGATAATCTAATTCGGTGAACACACCTATGTTTGTGGGCACGCCCAAAACAGGATCAATCTATTATCAAAGATTCTCGAGTTACAAAGACTATTACTCACTAAGGTCTCATCTCCTTATGACCCCTCTCTTCATTCGCCAATGCTCTTTCTCCAGTGAACCGAAACTAGTCTCTCCCTAGACTAGTCAACCCTAGAACCCGTAAGCCCCTAGGATTATCCCTTGAGTTTATAAGGATTATCCCTTTAGTTTATAACATACTCAATTATAATTGAAACACTCCTCAACAATCTTTACTCACACAAATGGTTGAAAGATCACACTTCTCTACACATAGAGAATGTATGTAGGCTAACAATAAGAAATACACTCAATAAAGAAAAACACTCTCGCTCAATATGCGGAATATAATCTTCACTCGTGTGTATGCAGTAGATACCAAATCAATAACCAAGTAGCTCAAATAATCTCACAGTAAGCAAACTACTGAAAACTCTGGAACTCTCGTGTATGGTTAATATCAATTTATGCTCGAGAGAGTTCAATTGCAATAGACATCCATGATCTGTATTTATAGGGTGTAGACGAAACCTTATGGTAGTTTCTTGCCTCTCAAGATATTTGGGATCTTGCATATATCTTTAATTCCATTTATATCTTGTAGATGATCTTGGACATCTTTAGGATCTTCTTGGATATGATCAAATCAGTAAAATGTATACAATATGCGTCGTCCGCGTATTTCCTAACGATCATGGAGATAAATAAGAAAATTATCATGCATGCAAGATTCTCCAACTGTCATATTGAATATCTCCTGGAGAAACAAATTGTGTGACAAACATCAGAGACTGTTGTTTCCCTGTCTAACATAAATAAGCCAACAACGTTGTGCACTCACACTGATAATCAAGTTGAACTGATGATAGTCAAGTCAAAGATTGGGATTCACAAGACTGATGGTAAATAACAACACATCAGGTTATAGACTGATAAGGAAAGAATCCATGCAGAGCACAATTACAGGAGTAATCAAAGAATCTGAACAAGAAAAGATGGTACAACGATAATGTTAACCATCCTTGTGGAGATATCCCTCAATGACTCTCAAATTTAAAAGGAATATAAATATTCATTTCTCAATTCCAACAATCGATCGAGTGAATATCAAGAATTACGAGCAAGAGAAAACAAGCATATATGCACGAATCACACCATGCACGCAGAAAACTAGAACTTCAGTATTCACATCATTAAGCTATTTTAGAAATACTCAACTAAGAAAAATATATGTATAGAAAAATATTTCTAGTAAGTTAAGTATACTCTCTAATTATATATTCACACACTATCTTCAATTTATTATTTATTGAAAACCTTCGAATCACATTAAGATCGTAAACATAAGAGATTTATCTTCAAACTACAAAATAATTCTTGGGGTCGTTTATTATTTTCTTATTTTAATAATAGTTGTTGCATTATTTACCATCAATATTCAAAAGATTTTCAATTCAAAGTGTTACTTTCTACCTCCAAATTTCAAATAAAAATTATGAATTGATGCACATAGTTCAGTAGTATTTTTGTTCTTTGTATTACACTTAGGACACATGATCGCACTATTTTTAAACACAAAAATAGGTGTAGAATAGAGCAATCGAGTATCATATCCATAAGGACTGATTTAACGAAAACACACTGATTAATTCTTTTAGAGACTTAATTTATTATCTAGGCAGACGGGAATTTGAATAAGCGAATCAATATAGAACAGCCTACGGGCTCGCGAACAATGATATAAAACTCAAATACTCCCTCTGTCCCGCTAAAAGTGGCCATGTTTCATTTATGGGCCGTCCCACTAAAAGTAGCCGCTTTCCGAAAAAGAAAAAGTTTTTACCTTTAAAATACATCACTCTTACTTTATACACACACAACACTTTAGTTTTTTATTCTCCGTGCCGACTCCTTTGTAGCCGCTTTTAGCGGGACGGAAGGAGTAATAAATAGAAGATTTTAGGGGTATTGTATGAACACTAAATCAATTAACGAATTCAACAATTAAATCTAATTACCATATTTTAATCTTAATGCATGTGAAGGTTCGCATAAATAACCACATACTCCCGGATAGGGCAGTCTATGATAGTGGGTTAATTTAATCTCTATCTCCACTAGGTCTCAAGAGAATTAAACCAGTTAAAAAAAGCACATAAAGAATAGTCTCCTACAGTTCACCTATCTCCACTATGTCTCAAAATGAAACATGTATTATGCATTCGTGTGGTCGACTATGAATTCAATTCAAGATAAGACATCAAAATCATAACTAACATGCAATAATAACGGCCAATTATCAAAACATTAGAATTTAAACCACAAATCATGAACAAGCATAGGAAGGAAATTTAGAAGTAAAATTACGAATCCATTAAAAGAAATAAGTCTTACAAAACTCCTAGAATATCATAGCGTTTAGCTACGCATACTAGAAATAAATACTAGAAAGTAATAAAATAATATGAAAAGACCCATTTGTAGAACTCTTGATCTTCGGGTTGTCAATCATTGATCACGATCTCACCTCTTGGACATAGAACACTAATCTAGAATATAAACTATGGAAAATAATAGAGTAAAAATGAAAAGAACATGTCTAGGGCTCTAGAATGACTCCCTTATATAGTGCATAGGGCGTGAATTAAATATAGGAATGGAAATCACGGGTTTGAAACTGAAAATTGAGTTTTCCGCGCGACTTCGGCGATCGTCGAGCTGGATCGTCGAAGTCACGTCTAAAAAGATTCAACTTCGGTGATTGCCGACTGGGTCGTCGATCTTGCTGCTCTTCCACAGCGACCCCAACGCGATCGCCATTATTTTCCTCTTGACTTCAGCGACCGAAGTCCAGGTCAACGTTCTTGCTGCTTCTTTGGCCTATGCATGGTTTCTCGCGCCCCACACACTCGAACCTCGACTCTTGGTCCATTTCTTGGCCTGACACGCATCTTTGCTCGTTTGTTGCACCACTAGGCTTTCAATTAATCTATTTCTACCACCAAAACCTACAAAAAGCCATAAAACATGACAAAACGTAAAGCAAACACAAAATACTAAAACAAACAAAAAACGATACGAAATACTTCAAAATAAGACATGAGATTATAACAATCCTATCAATAAAAGCATGTAAAATGAGTGTTTATCAACACGTTTGGTGCTTATGACATGTTATACCTGTTATGTTAATTTTTTTCTAGATACAGGTTATGTTGGGTATTTAAATATAAGATTTGATGTTTGGTAGTGTAGTAACAAAACTTAGTTATCATGAAATAGTTGTTTGGTGGACATTTGTAAATCTTTATTTAGAAACAAATTTTCATTTTTGCCCCTAAATAATTAAGAATGTCCAAAGGTACCCTTGTGTTTAGCTTTATATGGTGTTGCCTTATTCTGATGCAAACACCACACCTTCAGTGCAGTCTCAATGTAGGCGATATTAGGATCACAATAGCTCACCTTCTCACTCTCGTATTTATGGCATGATTCGCATTAATTTCTCTCAACGGGGTACTTGATTATATTTGTTATTTGGGAGTGAACCTGCACTGTCAATGAATTAAAAGGTACCCTTGTGTTGGAATAATTTATTAATCTGGGGACACAAATACAATAAAATATGTCGATTTTACTTGATTATATTTTTATTTGCTTCAAACATTATATATAATAATGGCTTATTGTTACTGACTTTGAGTGGGGAAAATTTGCTACAGCTTTGATGAGGTGTTTTCTTTGCAATGAAAACCGATTATGTTGTGTCTAGATATTTAGGTTTTGCTTAGATATGTGTTGAGCTAATTTATGTTAATCTTACAATTTTTGAAATGGATATATGTATTTTCTTATTTTTGTACGATGTTTAATGGTAAAAAAAGTTGGAGATGACAGATCCTTTTTTGCCTCTGCAAATGCATTAATAGTTATGGTAGTGCGATGAACATCATTTCCACACTAATTTTTGATATTATTTTTTAAAATTATTTATTCTAGATGTTGGATGATCTTTTTTGTAATATTATATATTTTTTAATATTAGGACAAATAGGAATATTATTGCTATTTAGTTAAAGTTTTCAATTGATGTTCGAATACAAGTGAAATTGTATCACTTGTGGATATTTAAGTACTCATTTAATAAATTATTAGTACTACATTGTATAGCTTTTCAACTTCTTTTAATTCATTGACAGTGCAGGTTCACTCCCAAAAATTTGATAAAGAATGGAATCTCATAGCATGAGTGGAGCACATGAATGTATTTTCAACATAACACATTTATCTAGTTTCATTTTCATATTGTGTGTTGGATCCAGATAGCATTTGGCTAGTCAAAAGGCCAAAAAAAATGAGTGACCTAGGCGTAGCTGGACTCAAACAGAGGAAGAAGCATTGATTGCGTCAATGAGAGAACTCATTATTCAAGGCTGGAAGAGAGACAATGGATTCAGGGTTGGATACGTGATTAAGTTAGAAGATGCGCTAAAGATATCATTTCCAACCACAGACTTGAAGGGCAGCCAGCATATCAACTCAAAACTTTGAGCGTGGAAGAAAAACTACTTCTCTCTCAGTGCAATATTATGTAGAAACGGTGTAGGTTTCAATACTAGAGGAACCATATGATTGAGTATGAACATGATGTGTGAGATCAAATTGTGAAAGTAATACTATATTTTAGAAAATTTTATTGTATTACTGCCCTTATACTATATGATGGTGTGAACTATATTAATGAAAATCATAATTTTTTATATCGAGGTTTGTACAAGACATGTTGACTAACATTTATTTTATGCATAGATTGACCCCACCCACTAGGCTCATGTGTTACAAGAGTCAGCCATATTAATATGCATGGCAAGAGATTTTTGGTAGAGATCGTGCGAATGGGGAGGCTCTCGATGCATACAATGCAATGAACGAAAAGAATATCTCTGCATATGGTGGAACCGGTGAGAACTATGAGTTCGATGCTTTCTGTGACATTGTGACATCATTTTAGAGATTGGCGGCAAAATAGACGCAATGCTTAGACACTTGGCAGATCGTGTTGGTTATGAATTTAACCTTAGGAAATCAAAGAATTAAGCATTCTACCAATTGAGCATCATGGCTGACTCTAGAGTAGCGTTTCGAAGTTTTGTGAGCTTCTATCGAAAGATGTGTCCAAGATTGAGGTATTCAGAGGGTTGCCCTATGTTGCAATTCATTACTATGTGGATAAGCTTCTCAAGAAAGATGTTATGTATGGATTAGTTGTTCTTGAAGATTAACCTCAACATTATCTTCATGGAATTTGTGACATGTATTTTGTGAATGACCATATACTTGCAATGTATATTTTGAAAGCTTTTGGGAACAATTGTGTGTGTAATTGGTGCTTAAACAATTATGCATTTGAAGTGATTGATATGATGTTTGTGTTAGAGATGTTTGTCTTAGTTTCCGGAGATAATATGCATGAAAAAACTTTTAAAAAATTGTAATTCAATACTCTTCTTGTACTGTAGATAATATTAGCATAGCATATAACTATAAAGAAAAAAAATGAAAAAAAAAAGTCTTCTTTCTGACATAACACTCTTATATAAAGTTGATAGGAACACACAACAAGTCGGTAAAAGAACAAGAATATAAAGTAAAATCACTCAAATTTGACATCTATTATATACTTTGAGGCGCTCTCAAGCCATTTAATCTATTTACTGCATCTCGTAAAATCATCTCATTCGCAGTCGAGCCCTCCCATCCAGGTAAAACATAAACAAACCTCAAATTACGATCACAATCCGCTAACGTATTTATGCAAATATGTCCCTTTCAGATTTGATATCGCGGCTTATCAGCTTACCCATGTTAAAATATATAAATATGGTAATTTGTATTAGGGTTATTCATTTCCTTGTTTAGCCTAGCAATAGTTTGTATATAAATATGTACTCTCTTTTATTGAATAATACACGATTTCATTCTCCAATTCTATGATACAACATGGTATCAGAGCCTACGTTCTACGATTTTTTTCGATGTTTCGAAAAATAGGGTTTCTAATTTCGAAAATTAGGGTTTCTGCACAGTTGGAGTGTGTAGTCACCCATTCCGTTTCCTAGCGAAGACGCTCGACACCGCCTGCACAGGGAGTTGCGCCACACCCCGTACACCTCCAGTCTGCCCTCCGCTCTCTGTCGACTCATCTCACTCTCTCGTTAATTCTTCGGCCAATTTTGATATGTATCGTGTGACGATGTGAGATTTGTGGAATATTAGGGCATATTTGGGTGTCTTCTCTGATTTATAGGGAAGTTAGATCTGTTTTCATTGGATATATGAAGATCGAAGATCTGTTACAATTAGGATATTTATTCGCAAAGTCTCTTAATCAGGTTAGGATTGATTATTTTTGTAACAAACTTGGCATAATCAATGTTTATGCTCCAGCTTGAGGGAGAGTGTTAGAATATATATAAATATGGTAATTTGTATTAGGTTATTCCTTTACTTGTTTAGCCTAGCAATAGTTTGTATATAAATATGTACTCTCTTCTATTGAATAATACACGATTTCATTCTCCAATTCTGTGATACAACAACCCACAAGAACATATATGTAGGTGTCATCTAATGCACATAAACAACCTTATAAGAAAATAAGCAGTTATGTATAAGCCTTCATTTTAAAAAGATTAGATAATGCACTTTAATCAACTTAATTAAACCAAAATAGAAGTATACCTTCAACCACTTAAACCTTGGATCAACACAATTGTCATCTACTGGAGTGGGCTTCACTAAAAAATAAAGATGAACATTTATTAATCAATTTTTGTAATTGAAACAAACAAGTACTAAATTGAAATACATCAATATATATTAGCTCAAAAAACATTAATCACACAAACAAAATAGAAAAATAAATAAATTGTTCTTGTAGAATGATATAAGATAGAAACATATTGAGAGAATAAAAGTATAATATTATTCAGTGTGTGTTCATACAAGAGAGACTACATTAATATATAGGGAAAACTGGGATTACAGAAAATAAGGAAAGTAGATACATTAAAATAATACTATAATGTTATAATAATATAACACTCCCCCTCAAGCTGGAGTATATATATCGATCATTTCAAGTTTGACATAAATTTTCGAGAAACGCTTCCCACCCAACGGTTTAGTGAAGATATCAACAATTTGGTTGGTAGAAGAAGTGAACGAAGTAGGAATAGTTTGATTCAATACACACTCGTGAATGGAATGGAAATCAACCTCAATATGTTTAGTTCTCTCATGAAATATTGGATTACTGGCAATGTAGACAGTTGCATGATTATGGCAGTGCATAGTTAAATGTTCATTGTAAGTAAACCCCAACTATCCTAGTAGATTATTTACTCCCATCAATTCAGTAGCAGTGTGAGTCATAGCTCTGTACTCAGCCTCGGCAGAAGATCTAACAATTGTGTGTTATTTCTTTCTTCCTATCAGTCTTTGAGCCAGCATAATCAACATCACAATATCTTTCAATATCAAGATAACCATTCTTCTTAAACAACAATCTTTTTCCTGGAGATTTTTTGATATAATGAAGAATACAAATAGCAGCATCCCAATGAACATTCTTGGGCTTATCCAAGAAACGACTGACTAAACAAATAGCAAAAGAAATATCAGGCCGTGTTACAGTCAAGTAAATTAGTTTCCCCACAAGTCGTCTATACCTAGCTTTGTCTTCAAAGTAATCTCCACTATCATCCCAAACACTCGGATCAACATCCATAAGAGTGTCAGCTAGTTTCATCCCAAGCAATCCAGTTTCTTTAAGAAAATATGTAGCATACTTCTGTTGAGATAGAGAAACTCCAGACTTGCTGTGGGCAATTTCAATTCCCAAGAACTACTTTGGACGTCTCATATCCTTAATAACAAAATGTTGTTGCAAGTGTCTTTTAGTGTCATCAATTCCCTGCATATCACTGCCAGATACATGTATAGCATCGACATATACAATGAGAATAACAATTCCAGATGTTCGATGTCGCACAAAAACAGAGTGGTCTGACTTGCACTATTTAAACCCAATATTTCTGAGAACACTGCTGAATTTATCAAACCAAGCTTTTGGACTTTGTTTATGACCATAAATTATCTTCTTTAAGCAGCACACCTTAGTAGTATTCCCCTGAGAAACATACCCTGGAGGTTGCTCCATAAAGACAGGAGTTAAATCACCATAGAGAAAAGCGTTCTTCACATCAAGCTGATAAATACACCAAGAAAGAATAACAACCAATGAGAAAAAAATCCGAATAGAATTTAGACGAGCAGTGGGCGAGAATGTCTCAAAGTAGTCAACACCATAAGTGTGGTTGTATCCTTTAGCCACAAGACGAGCTTTGTAGCGATCAATAGTGTCATCATCAAGAAACTTGATAGTACAAGCGACAACATCTGCAGAAGAAGGTGAGACACTAGATCCCATGTACCACGACTTAGAAGAGCATTCATCTCTTCATCCATAGCAACCCGCCAAAGAGGGTGTTTGAGTGCCTCGTGGTAAGAAGTTGGAATAATTGTAGACTTAAGAGAAAGACAAAATGCACGAATTGGGGGACCCAATCGAGCAAATGATATATGATTAGCGATAGGGTGTTTAGTGGTACAAGTATGTTTACCTATGCGAAGGGATACTAATAATTCATCATTTTCGGGTGGGCTTTCAATAACTGGAAGTGAAGATGACTGTGGTAGTGGACATGAGACTGTGTTTGGGGCTATGTCACGGAAAATTTCAGCAGCAAAGTTGGTGACTGTATCTAGGTCTGTGGGGGCCCGATGACGCCGACTATATACCTGCAACGGTAATGCATGACTAGGGGATATTGATATTAGGACAGGTGAAAGAGTAGGAACAACCACATTGGTAGGTGTATTTTGAGTAAGAGAGAAGCAAGCCTGAGACTCAAAGAAAGTAACATCAGCACAAATATAATGACGTTTCGTAAGAGAGTCTAAAAATTGGTATCCCTTTTTGGTTCTAAAATAACCAATAAAAACACACTTTATAGCACGAGGGGACAATTTCTCAAATCCAAGAGTAAAATAATGAACAAAACAAACACACTCAAATATGTGAGGAGGAATAGTGTAGAGAGGTTTATTAGAATGGAGACACGAGAAAGGAATATCCCCATACAACACACTAGAAGACATCCTATTAATAAGGTAGCACGCAGTAACAACAACATTAGACCACATATACTTGGGAACATGCATGTGAGACGTAAGAGTACGAGCAACGTCTAAAATATGGTGATGCTTCCACTCAGCAACCCCATTCTGTTGAGAAGTGTGAGAACAAGAAGTTTGATGAATTATACCATAAGATTCACAAAATAATGAAAGAGGCTGTTGTGTAAGCTCGAGGGCATTATCAGTGCAAAGAATACGTAAATCAACAGAATATTGAATTTTTATTTCATGATAAAAGGATTTGAGTGCAACGGGGACTTCACTTCTTTGTTTAAGTAATACAACCAAGTTATACGAGAATAATCATCAACAAGTATCATAAAATACGTGAAACCCCCAGACTCAATCCTACTAGGACCCCAAATATCACAATGAACTAAATCAAAAGTAGAACTACGACTATCAACTCGAGAAGGAAAAGATGTGCGGTGGTGCTTGCCCAACTCACAAGACTCACAATAAAAATCAACAGAAGAAATAGGAACTAAACTTTTAAGACTAGCAGAAGACGGATGACCAAGACGAAAATGCTACTATTACAGAGACACAACGGCAGATAGAACACGATAAGACACAGGTGAGATACAATCCAAATAATATAGACCTCCACGCTCATGTTCTCCACCAATCATCCTCTTCGTCTGTAGGTCCTGAAAGACACAATAGGAAGGATAAAAGGTAACAGAACAATTGTGAGTTTTTGTTAGCTGGCTAATGGATAATAAATTGACATGAAATTTGGGAGCAATCATAACATTATCAAGAGTGATATGAGTAGTGGCTTTAACAACACTAGTCCCCGTTTTACGGGGAATATGTACCATCGGCAATGCGGACAGTTCGTAGGGCCGAGGGAGAAAATGATGTTAGGTGTGAAATAATACTAGTAATATGGGTTGAAGTCCCAAAATCTAACATCCAAGACTTACCATGAGACACAGCAAACGCACCTGCAATGGTAAAAGTAGCAGTGCTAGATGGAGTGCTCGAAGAAGCGAGGAGAGTCTCATACTCAGCCCGAGAAACTAAAACCATATCAGCATTAGACGACACAACCTGGACATCATAAGGTTTATTCTTAGTTTCTCATTCTAGTTTCCCAAACTTCACACAACACTTTTCAGATACATGATTTGTATGGCCACAATGAGTACAAAAATGAGCATCTTTGTCAACATCAGCTCCACGACTACCACGACGACCATGACCACCACGGCCATCACCACAGCCTCGACCTTGAGCAACCATGGCAGAGGTATCGGAAGAAGCGGGCTCAGTACGGCCTATTGCGACATGCATGACACGAGAAAGAGTATTAGATAACGTGAGAATATTATCACCTACCAACAAGTTTTCCCGAACAGTTCGAAGATTAGTATCTAAACAAGACAAGAACTTCACAACCATAAATTATTCCCACTGTGTTGCTCGTGTCGCGGCATCACAAGACAAAGGATGATATAGGAGAATTTCATCAGCAATCTCTTTAAGGGCGAAAAAAATACTCGTTGACAGACTGGTCATCTTGTCTATGAGAGAAGTGTTTCTCATACAATTCAAACACCCAAGAGATATTTTTATCATTAGAATACATCTCGTGTAAAGAATCTGACGTGGCTTTGGCAGTGTCCAGAAACATGATGGTCTTAGTAATAGACTCGTCCATGCTATTGTGAAGCCAAGTCATAACAGAACAATTATCAACACTTCATGTATCATATTTATGATTTGTGCGAGCATGCGCACTAGATAGAACATGATGGTGTTTTTTTTGAGATCCTAGGAATAATAAAAATGCACGAGATCATAGTAGATAACTGGAACCACTCAATTTGATGGTGGTTCCTAAAGCAACGAATTTTGAATCAGACATGATTAGAGAAAGGTAGAAAATAAAACTCTAGGCAGAGTGATGACGGCGTAGAAATCAGAAACCGGCATTGGCGTAGAAATTAGAAACCGGCAGCGGCGCAAAAATCAAAAATCAACGGCGGATAAAATTCGTGAACCAAGTGATTGGCCGCGGTGGTGCATAAATTTTTTTTCGAGCCGTTGTCCTGAACCCCGCGAACTCAAAGCTGATACCGTGTAGAATGATATAAGATAGAAACATATTGAGAGGATAAAAGTATAATATTATTCAGTGTGTGTTTATACAAGAGAGCGTATATCTATATATAGGGAAAATTAGAGTTACAGAAAATAAGGAAAGTAAATACATTATAATAAACTATAATATTATAATATTATAACAGTTCTCTTATTCATTGTACAAAGAGATTAGATTGAAAAATAAACAAGAATGAATGAATGCTAGAAGTAGATGCATAAGTAACTAGATATAATCCTTCTACAAATACAAACTTTCCCCTAAACATTAATTAGATTTTTACATTTTTAATCTATCACGTTGGGAACCCTGGGTAATAGTTTTGATGATGGTTATCGAAACACACACTTAGATTTTGCTTAAGTGTTTTACTAGCACATAACGTAGTATGTTCTGTATGGAGTTGATCTGTTCTGTAAAGATGTTAAGATCTGTATTAAGATCTGTCTATAGGAGATCAACTTAGACTTATATTTTATTTCTTGGTTAGTGTACAGATGACAATGCAAAGGAACAGAACGTGAGTCACGTTCTGGTCCTAATTTATTATGTACTAGACTTAGAATTATTAAGATGTTGCAATGTAAAGAATAGAACATGAGTCATGTTCTGTATCTATAGAGCATCATTCTTAAACTAGTTCTGTAGGACTTTCAAGACAGGATGAAGGTGTCATTCTGTATATGACACAGAACATAGGAAACGTTTTGTCCAGATATTGTCTAACAATGAAGTATCCAAATCACAAAAGGTAATTTAACAGATCATGGAATGATCTGTTCAGTACACGGAACTTGAGGTGTTCTGTGAGATGCTTAAGAACAGATGGTCTACCTAAATGGGTCATCTATCTCTTAATACACTTTGGTGCCACATAGGCTTCATTCTCATTTACTTATTCTGGTAAAGGAATTTGAATATTGGGAACTGCAGTCATACTATAAATGGTATCAAATGACGCGTAGCTGACAAGAAGTATAATTCAATGGCTAGTTCGTGTGATAAAGTTTTCCAACGGCTAGTTCAAGGAATCAAACACTATAAATACTACTCAAGGGATTCTACATCAACTACGAATTCTCTAAGGGATTAAACTCTATAGAAATTCAAGCTCACGAAGTATTCAAGCATTCAACGCTCACCCTCACTTCACTTAGCTATTTTCTGCTATCTTAAAATCTCAGTTCTTAGCTCTCAAAGATTTATCTTAAGCTAGAACTCACCTCACATAGAACTAAAATTGTACTAAGTTACAAGCACTTTAATCTTTAGTTCTTATCTTCCTCTAGCCTTCAAGCTTAAGGAAGAACTCTCACTCTTGTAAAAACCCAGTAAGTGATAAGCCACAACTTTCTTCGTGCACTACACAAGTCAAGTTTGGATTTGTTGTGGTGACTGGTTTTCTGCTAGTCTAAACAAGCGAGAAGATTTTTCACAGCTAGTGAATTTACTATCGAATTGATAGTGGACGTAGGGGTGTTTCCCGAACCACGTTAAACCTTGTGTTCTTACTTTACAGTACTTACATTCTGTTCTTTTTCAACATCATCTTATCTTTGATATTGCATCTCCTTTAAAACAATCATCTAAAGAATATTTGGCTTAGACAAAAAATTTTCATTAATTGAGCAACAGATTTAACCACCACATTCTGCACAATCTGTATCTCCTTCTGTGAGAACAGATCACGTATACAAAATAAAATAAAAATGATATTCGTGAACCAACGAAGAGAAAAGTAATGTATCAAGATTATTAACAAAAGAAAATGCTCTTGAACTCTAATTACGTCCAGTCAACAAATTCTTCAAAAATACCAAAGGACATATCATCAGAAATTTGAAAGCATACAAAGAAAATAAATAATAGAGATTTTAGTGCTCATTTTAGGGATAATATACATTATTCAAGGGTAACAAATATGAAGTAGAATGTGTGTTACCTTTTCTATCTGTACTATGTTTCACAATCTGCCTCAGTGTAATGCCCCGACTTTTTGCTCCCGAATAAGTTAGCAAAACTCTCAAATCTTACGAATTTGCACTCAATTACGAAACCGAGTTTCGCAAAGTAATCAATTAAAGATGTCAACCATTATTGGTAATTGACAGTTGTTAATTCCATCGTTTAAAGTGAGTAACATTTTAGGTAAATGTTAGAAAGCAATTGTTATGATGATTAACAATTGAATACTACCAATTAAGAGAATTATATTTAAATGTTTGTGATTAGCGCAAGCCTTTTAATAAAATACTTAATGGAGTTAGTAATAGAAACTAATTATGGTTAAGAGAATCATAAATTACTGTGAACCAGGTTATTAATCAAGGAAGGATAATTAGTTTTCCCTCCTATAAATTCCTTACGTAAAGCAGAAAGGAAAAGAAAAGGAAGTGAGAGGAGATATGGAAATCTAGAAATGTTTATCTCTATGTGGAGCATGCAATAAGACAAATTTCCGAAAGGAAACAAAATTACAAAAGGAATATAAAGAAGTCAGCCTAAAATATCATATAATTAGAATGCAAACAAGTAAATATAATCTAGGCATGAGACTACATGGAGGTGATACAAAAGAGAGTTGTCAGTGGCCTAGATTAAAGAAATAACATCTATCTCCTCAGGATGCCACTCGAGCACCTGCACTGAAGAAATAAAAGACTGAATAAGAATATATATACTAGTAAAATATGCAGGAAATGAGATATGAAAACCTTTCCATTTTATAATAGAATCAAAAACATAGTGGAGGAGTGACAGAAAATAAAAGGACGAAATGGTGAAATGGAAAAGCTGTAAGAAGGAGAAGAAGGGAAGAGAGCTGACCTACTCGATGCAACTCTGTCTCTCTCATGTATGCTACACACCCAGCCTTTCACCCATGACAACTCCTTCTCCCCCTACAGAGCTGCAAAATAAAAAAAGGGAGAATCAAGAGAGGAGCTTCGGTAAATAAGCAAAACAATAGAAGAGGCAGAAAAACATTCTTGAAATAGAATGAAACAAAATAGGAGAAAAACTACAGGATGAAGATATAGCACATTCTAGTGTAAGATAGGAAAATGAGATATCTAAGGGAGAGAGAAGAGAACGACCTGCTCCTCGATGCAATTGTCCTCCCTCCCATCTGCTGGAATCAGTCCTCTCCTCCTCTAGAAGACACCTGCAACAAGAAAACAAATTTAGGATTAGAATGCAAAGAGGAAGGAGAACCCATTAGAATCAACGTTCCACCCCAACCTTAGAAGTAACTCCTATAAATGCCCATCATTTTTACCTTAGATAGGTTACACTTCACAAATTCACCCCAAACAACACTTAGCACTCTTAGGACAATTGTGAAGAAGGAAGAGATCCTGCACTAGCAAGGGAGTTGCTACAACTTAAGACCAACCTAGAAACCGCACTAAGGTAAGATAAACTGAGCCTCATATATGGATATGCTCTCCCGAAGTTAAGAACATAGCATGAAATTAAGAATTTAGATAACACAAACCTCAGACTATTAGGAGCATGCTTAGGAACAAATATTCTGACATTTTAGAACTTCAAGTCACCAACTTAGACTACAACATAACCTGTAGTGAAGAACATAGACTCCAACTGTATGCTAAGGAATATATTTCACTATGAGCTACAAATCAACAAGAACATTACAACTTTGAATCATAATGTAGATAGACATGCCTTTACAAAAATGTAAGTTTTAAATCTGCTTAGTGACTACTATAAATTTATTTATTTATTTTTTCTTTTTATGCCCCTTACTGAGAAGAACATAGAGCATAACATGTTGTTAAGAGCACTACCATCACACCCACACAAATTCTCAACACATCCAGCTATGTATACAACTAAGCAAGACAGACTGAAAAATTTACAAATGTTAAATAAGACATAAAGAAGCAGACTTAGCTGATGGATAATCGTTTTCTACCAACCAGCCATCCTCCGAGCCTCCATAGCCGAGCAGCCACGGCCGCCCTGACAGCCGGAACGCCCTGGAGTTGAAGCCGAACCAACCACAGCTCAAACTGAACCATCCTCTCAGCCAACACCACCTAAAACTAAAGGAAAACAATGAAGTCAGTGTCAATCAAAACTCCTATCTAATAAACCAAAGAAAAGAACTAGACCTTGAACCAAAATGAAAATGTAATTAAAATTCCTGAGAGGTTCTGCCTCCCTACTGTAAACGAAGAACAGAAACTAGAGACAAAAAAAAATCGCCTTAGAAGATTAAGGG
This sequence comes from Leonotis leonurus, assembly GCA_026898415.1. NCBI lineage: Eukaryota > Viridiplantae > Streptophyta > Magnoliopsida > Lamiales > Lamiaceae > Leonotis > Leonotis leonurus. The sequence continues at coordinate 1,553,712 of JAPKLX010000024.1, read as the reverse complement.
ATGATTTCAGAAGATAACTAAAACAAGAAATAAGGAAAGGAGAAACCTTACCTGAGGCAGAGGACCTATTCTCCAAGCTTGGAAACCAGGCCTCCCACGGCAGTTCCCAAATCAGAAGCCACGCCCCACCACCGAGCCATCTCCAATCCTAGCCACCCGAACGAATTGCCTCATAACAAAAAGGAAACGAATTCAATCAGAGAGAAACGAAACCAACTCTAGAGATTACAGAACTTCACCAAACACATCCAATTGAATCTTATTTCATAAATCTATAACATGCATGAGGCAAATAGATGGTAGAAGAAAATAAAAGGATAAGGAGAAGAGAGGAACTCTACCTGAGGTGGAGCCGACGAGTCCCCGCCGCCCAGAAGGAGAGAGAAAGAGAGAGAACGGACGGCGAAGGATCAGGGTGGTGGCGGCAGGCCAGCGAGGTGGAAGGGTCGAAGCGGCGCGGCCGATAGTCGAGAGAGAGAGGAGGGTTGCATCTGTTTCTTTTCCCTCCACGAAACGACGCCAGAAACTACAGCGCGGGTCCTCCGGAGATTGCTACAGCCGACGCACAACGGCATTGGGCGGAAGTCGAGCACAAGGTTGAAGAACTGGACGCCGGCAGCGTTTGGAAGGAGAAAAGTAAGAGGCAAGAGGAAGGGGAGTAGCAGCTATTGTCTAAGGAGGTAGAATAGGGTTCTGGTTATAAGAATGATGAAGAATAGAACATACTCGAATTTGGGTCGGGTATGGGCCGAGTAGTGGGGCCGACTTAATAATCGAACGGGCCGCAAATAAAAGACTTAACTGGGACAACCAAACCAAATCACTGGGCCTATGAATTAATGGAGTGGATTATAACAAATAAAACATATGGGCTCAAGCTAGATTTTTAACGGGCCGAATTTATTAAATCTGACGGGCCGAAATTTCATAATTCATTGGGCCTAATTATCTTCTTTCCTAAATCAGATATGGGCCGAGCTAATTAAGTTCTAGTGGGCTCATTAGATTGGCTCATGGGCTAAGAGATTATTAATTAATCCTAATTGGGTTAATTATTCAATTAGGGTACTAGGACTCAATTTAATTGGGCTAAGCCTAAGAATAAAATTTTAAAGCTAAGTTAGAAGACTTAATTTATTAATTAGAAATTAATTTACCAAATTAGAATTTAATCATAAGAATGATTAAATTAGAAATCATGCTTATAGTGAGACAATTAAAATTTAATTAGCTTAATTAGAAATTGTCTATCTCGATTTAAGGATCGAGGTATTAAATTAGAAATGTCTTTAGTTATATTACCCGATAATTATTTATTGGGTATAGTAAATTCTCGAATCATAAATTGATTTGGAAATCATCAAACGACTCCTCTAGAAATACAACTCCTAAACTCGAACAATAGTCGAGTTAAAAGACCAAGAATAATTCTCAAAATAGCTAAGGATAATACTTCCTTACACACTTAGAAGTATTTGCTATACTTGAGCAGTGTATCTCACCCGAGATTTATTTAAAGGTTTCGACGGAAGGTCGGATCCGCGCTTCGAGAACGAGACAATCGTCAGTCAAAACTACTCAAGTAGGCTTTTCTCACTCTAAAAATATGTGTGCATGTCTTCAAAATGAAACAAGATGTTTTCAAAGCACTGTCTTGCCATAAATGTTTTGATTTATGTATGATGCCTATCTGTTAATTTCATAATCGAATTCGGTCCCAGTAGATTAGATATACTACTCGGACTAGTGTACACAGGACCGTGAGTCATCTAGATGTTGACCGGTCGAGTGTCTGTGGGGAGTGGCCACTTTCCCGGCACAAAGAAGCTTCAGATATGGTTGATTACAAAGAACTAGGACTGCAGTCAACTAGAACTTTCTCAAAGAAATGCTTTTGTGAACATAGGTGCTTTAGAGACAAAATACCTATGTATCACTTAGAATCGCTTGACAGTTATATATATACGTGTGTGATTTCGGCACGTGTCTACTGAGAACAATTTGTACTCAGCCATGCATGTATTTCTAAACATGCAGGTTGAGAACGAAGAAAATATGGGTGCTACGTTGGGCTTTTTTGTCGGTCACCTAGTAGCTGACTCTTGGGGGTTCTACGTGTCTTCATACACGTAGGACTTAGTCTACGCGAATTTTCATTTCCGTTGCTAGACCATTATGTAATAAGACCGAGATATAAACTCTTTAATTTAGTTATGTGATGTAACGAGCTTATGACTCTGATTTCACGAATTTACGGGATGAACCCTTGATTTATGTTATGCCAGGAATATTCATTGTCTTACTCTCGTCGTTTATTTCTTTTATTGGTCACATTCCCGACTTTACTAGATTTAGTAGAAAGCGGGCGTGACACTCAATGAAGAAGTTGACTTCTCTCTGCCTACTATGTCTCGCAATCAAAGATAGTTTGAAAATATATTCATGTTTTGTTAGAAGATGGAGAGGAGGTGAAAACTGGGGCAATTTGATAATATATTTTTTACTATGCTCACAAGCATAATTTAAACGGAGCTTCAACCCAAGTTATGAACCAGCTAAAAAAAATTGGGAAAAAGACGGGCCGGTCCATTATGACCAAATGTTGGGCAAAAAAAACCATCAAAAAAACGTATTATTGTAGAGCCCCAAATTACAAGTGAATGGACAAAAAAGTACTCCCTCCTTCTTCCCCCCTCTCTCTCTCTCTCACTCAGCCGCACCCTCTAGAAGAGCCATGGAGACTCCCAAATCTCAAAAAATTTCTTCCCCCCTCTCTCTCTCTCACTCAGCCGCACCCTCTAGAAGAGCCATGGAGACTCCCAGATCACTCAAAAAATTCTGGATCGTTTCTTGCACTATTTTCGTCTTCTGGTATCTCCTTATCTACGCTTCCGATCGCTCGTCTCTGCCATCCCTCGCCGTCGCCAGGACCCAATCTTCCTCTGCTAGTGATAGTAACACCTCCGCCGTCGACGACAGCGAGGAGAGGAGGAGATTGTGCAAGGGCAGATATATATACATCCATGAAAACAATTCTCGCTGGAGATTATATTTCACAACCGAATGAAAAACAGTAATGGTTTTGGATTTCAAACTAGATGGTTCATTACTTATGTGCTGATGGTTCATTACCTCTGTTCTTATGGTGTGCAAGGGCAGATGTAATGGTTCATGTCATCAAGCTAGATGGTTCATTACCTCTGTACTGATGGTTCATTATGCATCTCTCTGTTCTTATGGTTCACAATATCTGATGTAATGGTTCATTTCATCAAGCTAGATGGTTCATTACCTCTGTACTGATGGTTCATTATGCATCTCTCTCTCTCTCTCTTTTTCTCTCTCTCCCTCTGCCACCACCCTTTGCCTCGTTGCCGTTGCCGCCGGTCGCCACCACCGGCCGCCGGTCACCGGCAGCAGCTGCTGGTAGCCGGTCGCCGGATTCCGCATAATGGACGGCGAATCATGCAAAAATTTGATTCGCATATGATTTTCTGCAACCGTTATTGATATTCCAATAAATAAAAAATTAAAAAATATAATTAATACACGAAGGTTAAAAACGTGAAACCACATCAATATTTTGGGTTTAATTGAACAAAAGTGCATTAGAATGGACCTACTTGACAATGAGAAAAAATGGTGGTTTTTTTTGCCTACAAGTTCACCCAGGTGGACCTTAGAGACATTAATCCAAAAAAATTAGTATAGGGCCCTTGAGTTTTAAACGGGCCTTAATTATATAAAAAAGGATGTTAAACATAAATATTTTAGCCATTTAGTTTCTGAAACCTATCAAAACAAAACTACCAAACACCCCCTTAATTTTTAGAAAGAAATTTTAAAAATGGTGTATTTCGTAATACAACATCAGAACACTTAACTTGAAACTAACAATATTTGTGATCTTATGATAAATACATTTATATAATTAATTACTAATTCCAAAAATAATATACTCCCTCCAATTTTATAAGAATTATATTCTACTTTTTTCTTGTTTTTAATCTTATACTATTTCAAAAACCTAAATATATTTATGACAAAATTTTAAATTTATCCTTATTAAATATTTTATAAATTTGATATTAATTTGATAGATGCATTTATCATATATAATTTATAAGAATAGAGGGGCCGGATAAATTGGATATCAATCTAACTAGGATCCATTATAATTAGTTGATTAATATATGATGGATAATTTTGGATCAAATTTTAAATTATTTTTAGATCTTTTTGGATTAGATGTAACGGGAAACATAGTAAATTTATATTATTTTATATATTTGTTAAATCATGCAGATAATAATTGTGACTGATGTATCAAGATCACATAGTTTTATTTTATTATATTATACTCCCTCCGTCTACCAAATTTGTTTACAGTTTGACCCGACATAAATTTTAATAGTGTATTTTGACTTTAATGGGGATGTGTAATTAGTGGAGTTTTTGTCTCAATTAAAATATTATTTTAAATTGAATTGTGTGTAGTTAGTGGACTTCGGGTCTCACTTGAATTACTATTTTTAATTGAGGTGTGAGTATTGATTGTGGTGGGTCCACTTACTATAAATAGAAATTTTGAAATGTAAATCATTTTGGTGGACGTCCAAAAAATAACAAAATGTAAACCATTTTGGTGGAAAGAGAGAGTTATTCTTTTAATATTTATATTAAATTATACCCTATTATTAAACTTTAGTCGAAAAGTGATAATTAATTATAAATTTGAAAATAATCACATTGAAAAGATATTACTACATATAGGATATAAATGAATAAAAATAATAAAGTGAAAATAATCACACTGAAAATATATTATGTAAGAGGGAAGAATGAGTAAAAATAGTTATGTTAAATGTTTTACATTTATAATCATAATAACATAAATAATATTTATAATTTTTTTATCACAATAAATTAAATATAAAATAATATATTACTATTATAATCATAAAAACATTAAATATAAAATAATATATATATATAATTAAATAAATTATAACTGTATATCAAAATAAATGAACGATTACAATTGGATTATTGTTAACATGCAAGAATAAGGTTAACATTTGAACCTATCTAATATTACAAATGTAAATCTCTTTATTTATGTGGTATATATAATTTAATAGAATAGGACCACTTAAAAAACAAAAACAATATTGATTAAAGACATAATTCAAAAATATCTAAATTCAAAAAATTAATAATAAAAATATAAAAGATGAACTAATTAGGATGGATGTCAAATTGTCAAGATTTTAAATTAAGCAAAATATAAGGAAAAATGTCAATTTTATCACACTTGAGACTCCTTAGATGTTGGGGTGAAAATGGATTGGATATAGGCGGATAGTGCTTATCTCGTATCATAATCCAAATTTTTTTCTCGAATTCGGAGTTGGATACGAAAAAGCCGGATTCAAATACAAATTCGGATTATTCAGGATACGGACACGGGACATATGTGGTACGGATCCGGGTCGGATTCGAATAAATATAATCGGATAATATATTTCATACAAAAACTATTGACACAATATTATCATAGAATAACTAATACAAATTATAAGAATTGTATCTATTAAAAAAAATAAACCCCGCTTTTTCGTTATATTACTATTTTTTATACTTAATATGTAAGTTACGATTTAAGTATTAAATTATTAATATAATAAATTAAATATATCTAAGAGTGCGACTTAAACTATATTAAAACTCGAGAAATTAAACTTTCCACACACTCATAATTTAATAATAAATATTAAAATAACATTTAGCAAGTAAATTAAAATCGAATTGTTACATATATATATATAATATATTAAAAAAATTCGGATTTCCAGATTTGTTATGCGGATAATATCCGACAAAATATGGAAAATTTCGGATATGGGATTATGTAATCCGAATTGGATCCCATATTGGAATTTAAATTTTCAAATTCGGATCTGAATTCGATCGGATACTAATTTTTCATCCCAAATTAGATCCCGTTCGGATACGGCTTCGAATCGGGCGGATAATATCCGCCTAGATTTCACCTCTAGATGCTATGGTAAGACATAAGAGGGGATATGGATGATTTTCCGGGCCCGACTTAAGCCCATCTAAGTTCGATGACAACGGGCCACTGAAATTCGACCCGATAAAATTATGGACTAAATTTGGATCTAAATCTTAAGCTCGATGGATGAGTTTGGGAAAATGTTTAGGCTCGTCATACCCAAGTCCGCCCAAACCCGATTTGTACATTTAAATTTTAAAACATAAATTATAAATTTAAAATAACATAAATACTATTATTGTTATTAATGTATGATAAATATATAATTTAATAAATTTCAATTTAATATTTATTGTATTTAAAACTATAATAAATATTAAAATATATAAATACTACTCCCTCTGCCCCAATAAATATGTTTTGTTTTGACCAAAAAGTTCTCACAATTTTGGTCAAAACATGACATATTTAATGGGACGGAGGGAGTATTTATAATAAATTAATTATATATATTTAATTTGGGGGGTAAGATCCAGTGAGAATCAACTCTTATATATTAACTAAAATCGATGCATGTTACACATTATTTTGATACACGACACGTAAAATCTTATTACATAATATGATAATGCATTTTTATTCATTAACCAATGCATTATAATTTCAATGCATTCTATGCACAAATTTGATGAATACTTAATTTGGACCATAAATTATACAAAGATCAACGGTCCAAATTAATTCTTAATTCATATCTAAAGATTAGTTCTCATTTGTTCTCTTCCCTATTTAATTATATTAAAAAATAAAAATATTAAAAACAATAAAATTTGAAGGTATTGTCCAAACTCGTCCGACCTATATGAATTTGGGTTTGAGCTTAAATTCCAAGCCTAATTGAACCATGGACTAAGATTGGACCCAAAAATAAAATCATGAACTGATCGAGTTCGACCCATTTTCATCTCTAGCGGAAGAGAACTGAAAAGAGGAAAACGGAGCTAATCATAATTCTTATAAAAATAATAAAGTTTGTAGTAAATGTTTGAGAAATATAAAAAAAAATAATTAATATAGTGTGGTGGGCTTATTTTGGTCTGAAGATGAACAAATATGAGAGTTGGACCACCTAGAGTTGAGATGTTTTAATAAGAGGACATACAAAAATAATCAATCCTACAGAAAGATGATATTAATACGTTGGTAAACGATGTGACATGTCTAGTAAATAAATATTAATTTTTTAAATTAAAAGTTTGTTAATTCTAACTTTCTAAATGATATGACATGTCTAGTAGATAAATATTAATTTTTTTTAATTAAAAGTTTATTAATTCTAACTTTCTTACTATGATTTATTGATTATGACACTCCCTCCGATCCATTACACTTGGCCACAAAGTCAATAAAGCATATACAGTTTTGGTCAAACATGATCAACTGTAATGAATCGGAGGGAGTATAATTTAATATTATTCAATATGATTAATAAAATAATAGTAATAACTATAATAATAAAATGAAAAATCGTAGTAACATGTAGGAGTGTCACGGTACATTATACCTTATTAAAATTTTCATACCTTATACCTTACTTTTACCTAGAGCTGTCAAAATGGGCCCGGCCCGCCCACCCGCCCAAGGTACCCTTGAAAATCGAGGCCCGAAAAAAATTGAGCCTAAAAAGCCCGCCCAAAACACCCCATGGGCTTACTGGGTTTTGGGCTTAAAAAGCCCGGAATTTTAGGCTTAAAAAGCCCGCCCATTATAAATATTTTTTATATTATTTATATTTATTTTTAAATTAAAATATTATGAATTATAACATTAAGTCATTAAAATTAAGATAATTTATTTATAATCTTTTTGTTTAGAGGTAAAAATAATTATTTTATATAAATTTATTATAAATATTAAATAAATAAATAATTTATTATATTACAATTATTAAAATTTAAGATATATATTAAATACCCGCCAGCCCGATAGCCCGTATAGGGCCGGGTTGGGCCTCATATTTTTAGGCCCGAATATTTTCGGGCGGGCTTGGGCGGGCTTCCACTTTTCGGTATACCTTACTTTCGGTGATTTTGACAGTCACTACAAAAAAACATCAAACTGGCGACGGATCTGACGACGGATTCACATTCCGCGTCAGCTAACGACGGACTGGCGACGGATCTCCAAAAAATGGCTGACGACGGACTTCACGACGGACTGGCGACTGATATTTTGGCGCGGAAGTAGGCGCCAAAGCTAACGACGGACTTAGCGACGGAAAAGTCCGTCGTCCAACAATAAAAAATTAAAAAAAAAATTATTAATGTTAACGACGGACTTAACGACGGAAAAGTCCGTCTTTAACATTAATATTTTTTTTTTATTTTTTATTACTGGACGACGGACTTTTCCGTCGCTAAGTCCGTCGTCCAGCCCTTTAAATCAGGTTTCATCCCATTTCGCGAAAACAGACCGACATACGCGTTTCCTCCCTCTTCTCCGGCGATTCCAAGCTTCCTCCGGCGAATCGAAGCTCCCAACACCCAGGTAAGTTAATTTCTTCCATTTCCCATCCCCTCTTTCTTTATTTTTCTCAATTTGTGACTTTGGTGCCGTTTATTCGCCGGGAAGAAGCTGCCGCCCCCTCTCCACTGCATCCCCGCCGCTGCTCGCCGTCGCCGCCGCTCTGCCGTTGCCTCTCCACTCCTCAGGTATGTTTTTTTGATTTTTTTTTTAATTTTCTTAATTATTTGATAAATTTTATTATTTATTTTGTTAATTGTTGTTTAAATAAGTTAATTAGTGTTTCATAATTGTTAAATAGTTTATTTAGTGTTTAGTATGTGTTTGATAATTGTGGTTTTAGTGTTTAATTCAATTAGTGTTAATTGATTGTTAATTAGTATAGGTTTATTTAAATAGTTTAATTGTTTAATTAGTTTAATTATTTAAGTAGTTTTTAATTTAATTAGTTTAGTTATTTAAATTAGTGTTAATTTTTAATTAAATTGTTAATTGTGTAATTGATAATTAATTGTATAATTATAATTGTTAATTTGATTATTTGTAATTGTTATTTGTGTTTGACAATTAAATTGTGTAATTGTTAATTGTGTTAAGTGTGTTAGACAATTGGTAATCATGTTAGATAATTTGTAATTAACGGAACCGCCTTTTGCCGTTCCGGCGCCGCCTCCTTCTCCGGTGAAAGGTATGTAATTAATACTCTATAATTTAATATTTTTAATTTAATTATGTTATGTTAAATTGTTAATTAGATTAGTTAATTATACTTATTAGATTTGAATAATTTAGGTTAATTGTTTAATTATTAATTAGAATAATTTAGATTAGATGTAATTTAGTTAATTAATATGTAATTTAGTTAATTAGATGTAATGTAGGTTAATTAGATGTAATTTAGTTAATTAGATTTAATGTAGGTAATTAATTACATGTAATTTTGTTGATTAAATCAACAATTGTTGAATTTTTGTGGAATTAATAATTTATCTTTAGGTCAATTACTTGTTTAAAATTATTTATACTAAATTAGATTAATAATTCTTTAGGTCAAATTGTTTAGGATTATCTTGATTTAGATTAATATGTTAATTGTTGCATATAATAATTGAACAATTTAGACTAATTTAGAATAATTTAGATTAATAATTGTTGCATTTAATAATCGAATACTTTGTTTATATTAAATTTATGTCTAATTTCTTAATTAGTTATAAATTTAATTAATTATTTATGTTGTTAATTTAATTGTCATTGCTAGGTTATTTTTTATCTCCATTTATTTAGTGTGCAGCTCAGATTACAGTGAATTAAGGAGATTTAAGTGCTACTATGTGGGTAAGGCTAATGTCGGTTATCTAGAATGTAATTGGTTGACATTATTTAGATTAACATCTGCATTGTCTTTGGATTGTTGGCGTTTTTTGAGGTTGTGTTTTGTGCTCACATTGTCTATAATGGGTGGACTTGGATTTCTCGGTGAAACAGAAGATCTGCAATGAATGCCTGATTAATAGTGGCAGAGGGAGTGTAGTATTTGATTTCAACTAAATCATTTCTTCTATCTAGATGTTTCCACATCGCTTACACTTGTACTATTCAATCTACAGAAGTCGATCTTGGATGGTTTTCTATTCACTCTCATTGAAAGGATGTTCTGGTTTGCTGCTTGGTTCCCTTTCCACATAGATTTTTTTTTTCTTTTTGAAATGTAGACGTGGATATTGTTGAGTGCCTTGTCACAGGAGGTGTGCTAAGATGTTCTTGTTCCATAGAAGATGAAAAAGTTCAATACACTGTTGAGGTTCATGCACCCTTCTGTTTAGGTTCTGCCAGATTCTGGTGTGTTTGTTCTTTCCCTTTTGATTAGTCTGTAGCTCTTAGTCGTGCTATGCTAGGTTACTGTTTGTCTACTCCGTATATTTGATCTACAGGTTACATTAGTCATGGTATTTGTAGCACGGATTCTATGAGCACCTGAATTTCTGGTCCAAATTGGTGAATGAAAAGATGTAAGTAAATATATTTAAGGTGAATGGATTATCAATTAGGCTTTATGACAATTTTAGATTTGAAATTATAAAATCATGTTTTGCCCTATAGTTGATATATTTTACTATTCTAATTATCTTTATATGTTTACAAGTGACATTACAGAATTTAAGTTCTTTTTTTTTCATCTTGCAGGTTAATTAGGATGATAATTACTCGAGGCTTGTTCGTATCTTGACACCATATATGTGTGAAGTGAAGTTAGTTGCACATTATCGTTTGTAAATAAACATCCTTGTATTAGATAGAATCTTATGAGTTTGAAAAATATATTGTAGGAATTGTTAACTTAAGTACGAAATTTTAAATAAATTTAATTACTTATTTTATTAGCCCAAGTTATCTATTTTACTTGTATATTTGTTTTCATTATTAATCATAAAAAAAAATAAAAAAAATTTAAATTTAAAAAAAAAAATAAATTAAACTAACGACGGAAAAATCCGTCGCTAAGTCCGTCGCTAGATAATCCGTCGCTAGATAATCCGTCGCTAAGTCCGTCGCTAGCTAATTCGTCGCTAAGTCCGTCGTTAGCTCTCCGGCGACGTCGACGACCACCGGAGGCAATCTAACGACGGAATCCAATCCGTCGTTAGTAACGACGGACAAATTCCGTCGTTAGTCCGTCGTTAGCTAACGACGGACTTTAATTTCCGTCGTTAGTGGTTCTAACGACGAAGGAAATACAGACGGAAAATTCCGTCGTTAGATCCGTCGTTAGCCCTCCGAGACGACGGAATTCTCGGGCTAACGACGGAAAAATCCGTCGCCAGAAACCTTTTTTTTTGTTGTGAGTTCTACCTTTACCTTCGGTATAGAAAATTTCATATCATTACCTTACCATACTTTTCGGTATACCTTACTTTCAGCATGACATTTTTACATACATATACCTTACCTTATTTTCGGTATACCTTACCTTACTTCGGTATACCTTTTTTACACGGTATACCAAAATTTATTTACTTTCGGTATATCTTACATATTTTTGCGATATACCAGAATTTATTTATAATGAAAATCACCTTAAACAAAGTCTAACATATAAAAAATATAAATTATTATTTTTTAATAACATAATCTATGAGATAAACCACTAATATCATATAATTAATTATAAGATATTAACTAACTATATTATTATATTTTCATATAACTAATTAATTAGATTTAGACATATAATTATAATTAATTTGATCATTTATGTATGATATATTATAAAAATAATAATATTTTTTCATTAATTATATATTACAACTTATATTATATTTAGTAACTAATTGATCGTTTAATCACTACAACAAAAAACACTTATTACTACACCATTTTCATGACATCAAAGCAAATGCGTTGGCATTATACCTCTATTATGGCACCAAATTTTTAACACAACTTAATTTCGAATTATTAAACTCTATTGAGGCATCTCAAATAACTATGTCATATAATTGGGTCAATGACGACAACATTCAGGTGCCTACACCCAAAATATGAAAAGCGCCATCAGATTCCCTCCACAAAAAATTGCTATTTAAAAAAAATAATAAAAAAAATAAAACTATACTACTATAGTGCATTCTGGCGGTAATTTTCCCACCAAAGCCACTAAGTTTCTACTTTACTAAAATAAATAAATAAAATAAATAGAGAAAAGGTTTTCATTTTCAACAACACCCTTATAACCCTTCCGCCAAGTGAAAAGGGTTAATTAATAACCCTTCCGCCAAGTGAAAAGGGTTAATTAGCCAACCTCTAATTTCCTATTCCCCTCCCTTTGCCCTATTTTTTTTTTCTGCGGTTTGATATGGACGAGTTGGAGATGAGAAAGAGATCGATAATGTCGATGCAGACTTGAAGAACCTTCTTCTTAATCATCCATGATAGTCGATCTCCTCGGCAAAGGTACCGGTTACCCTTATCTTCTAGGGATTGCCTGAAATACTATTTCGCCAATTTTATTTCGATATATCTTCCTCGCCACATCCAAGGTATGAACTTATTTTCATATTTATGCTCCGACGATTAACCCTAGTTTTGAATCTTTTGGTAAATTTATTTTCAGATGAAGTTGCAAATCAATATTTAGAGTTTCGATAGTTTTTTTTTTGTATTCAGTTTCTAAATTCTAACATCTTGTTGGATTGAACTAGGCTTGGAGCTTCAATGGGTTTCAAATCGACGGATTCTCTGAGTGACCTTTTGTTTTCTGAAGAAAGTTAATGTAAGTTATCTAATTTGTTTTTGTTGGACTGTATATGCCTAATTATATATTTGAAGTTAAATGTTGACTCATATTGTGGATATTAGGCGATAACTAAATTTCTTAAGTAGAAAGATTGTGTGCTTAAAAACTAATATTGTTAAAAATGCAATAATGGAAATTTAGTATAGAAGTACAATCATGAAAAGAGTTTTTTGACCTTTGTTGATGCTAATATCTATGCATTTTCTATCTTGATCAGAGTCACTGATAAGATAATATATATGATATGAGATCTTCCTTTTGGTAGGAACATGGTAATCCTGTTTGATTATAATACTTGATTTACTTAAAGTCATATACTATTGAAGAATTAAAACCATATTAACCATCCACAATTCTGATCTAGTTTACTTGATTTCTTTGATTTATCATAGATGGGCACTTTGATGGTAAAGTTCTACAACTCTCACAATAACTGTTAACTATGGCGATGCACTAGTAATTATTTTCATATTTTAAATTTATTTTATTTTTCATTCTAATTTTTGCGACCCTAGTTGTTGATGTTCACATGATGCTCCTTAATTGATAAAATTCTATTAAAGTTTCATACAGCATGTATTGTTGTTGGCTGAAGATGATTCCTTACAAGTTACTATGTTGGTTAAGATGCAGGAGAAGAGAATGTTTATCAACACTTGCACATATTTTTCAAAAAAGATGCATTCAAGAATGGGCTTCTAATCGATGTTGGCCTATTATTAACACAATTTTAAGGTATGCATCTTATTATTTATTATTGGTCACTCATTAGGAAAAATGGTAATTTTAAAAGAAATAGGTGTTCACAAAGTTCAAGGAAGTAGATACATTTTATATTACTGTTGCATTTTTTTGTTTGGTTTCAAAGTAGTTGTATACTATATGATTCTTACGCCTTAATATTGATAAGTATCTTTGCGTTGATGAAATTTTATTGTCTTTAGCTTTCCCTATATATAATTTTGTTCATATGCATTTATTTTGACACATTTTGATTATCATTTATTTGTTTTACATTCAGGTGGGAACCATCTATTTAATGATCATTGCTATACTTTTTTGTGGAATCTCAATGTATGAATTTCTCAGGAGTAATATGGAGCTAGAAGCTACCAGTTCAAATGTTCAAGCTAGTAGTTGGAAGCTTAGAATCATGTTGCTCATTATTTTAGATTTAAATTTGCAATTGTATTTGTAGCTTCCTCATATATTTTGGTTGATAGATCAGTGTTTACTCATGAACTCATTAGATAACACTAGTCTTAGTTTCCTTTCTTATTATTTATTATTATGAAAAATTGACTATTGTAATTCTTTTAAATATTTGAAAATTAATAGATATTTTTATTTGATATCAAATTTATTTCATTTATTATTTTACCTTTGAAAATTATGTGAAACTCATTAAAATAGAATTTTTAAATAAATATATAATTAATTAATATAAAATCACGTAAAGATTAAAAAGACAATAAAAGATGTTGCATTAGAATTTTTTCCAACGATGGTAGATGCCTTATTAAATATTTACATTGTTATTAAAATAAATCAGAGACGTCACTTTTTCTTGACGTAACAGCTAAAAAAATCTATTGCTACACTCGAATAGGAGGCACCAAAAATAAACGTGGAGAAAAGTTTAATGTAGCATTAAGTTGTTTATAGCCACGTATTCATGTGCCTCCTAAAACATATTTTGTTGTAGTGAATTATATCATAATTATTTAATTATGTAATAATATATATATATATATATATATATATTAGTTTATCGTTATTATTTAAGATAATAGTATATAAGTTATTGTTCAATCTTTTTAATTATCAATAAACTCACATGTTTTTGTAGTTTGTAATTCATATTTATTAATTATAATTCATAATTTATGAATAAACAATTTTCTTATAATTTAAATCGAATATATATGTACATATAATATTATAAATATATATATAGATATAGCGATATATACCAAAATAACGGTATATACCAATTTTTTCGGTATATACCGCCGTACTGTATATGACGATATACCTCGGTATTTGGAAAAATTATACATTTACCTTACCAAAAAGTTCGGTACGGTATGATACCTTATCAAAAATTTCGGTATACCATATATTCAGTATTTTACGATATTTTTCGGTATTGTATATCGTTTTTTCGGTAAATTTTGACAGCTCTAGTAACATATACGCTAATAAAGAGAACTCAACAGATTGAAATGCTGTTTCCCGAGAAATTATGGACCACGGCTGATGCATTTTTGGTCCCATCTCAAATACCTACATTAATTGTTTATTTAATTATTTTCAATTATAAAATCATAGGTGCTATCTACTCTAGTAGTAGTACCACATTTTATAATCATTTACAATTGCATTAATTTATTTGTAGTCTTCTGGACATTAGTGTGATTCCTTAAATTATTCTTCAAGTTTTGAGCTGAGTTATTGGTTTGCATCCTATTGAATAAGTGTTGATTAAGCATTTCAAAACAGCAGCAGTAAAGTTTCACTATTCATATTAATATTGCATTTGAAATGGATCATGCTTTATTTAGTGCTGGACCATATAATTATAAATTTATAATGGATCAACTATAAATACAATACTATTAAAGAAACCTTTTTATGTGAGCACTAAGATCTAACCTGCCTTATATTTACATTTACATATAAAGATATTATCATTTCCCCTAAAAAAACATTTAGGCATCAACCATGATTTTGAATTCCTACATATCCCTAACCTATTTATATTTGATAATGTAAATACAACTTAACAGTTAAACTTTAATTGATTGAAAAAACAGAGAGCTCAAAGAAAGAAAAGAGAAAAAAAAGAAAAAAAAAAGAAAAGGAAATGTAACAAAATTTGTACGCATTAAATTAAATACATGTCTGATGGGCCTTGATGATTGATAAAGGCTGTAAATGTGGGCCCACATTTAGGGCTGATAGACATGACAATGGACGTTATTTGGGCCTTAAAGCCTTATTCAATTCACTCACGCCTTCTTATTGGTAAGTCGGTTTGGTTAGGTAACTTTTCTTTTCCTTTGTGTTAAACTTAAAATTTCTATTTTAATAGGTAAACGATAAAAATACATATTTAAAAATATAAGATAAAAAAAATAATCATTTATACAAAGTGCATGAAGAAATTGATCATATATTCATGTGTTTTATTTCATAAAATAATTTGAATTACATTAGCTATTGAGGAAAATTCTTATACTATTATATAATGTGTGTATTTTTTATTTTTATTTTTGAAAGTGGATAATTTTACTCATTAACACAAAATGTATTCCTCTAATCTTTTTTTTATCTCTTCGTTCTATCTAAATCATAATTTTACCGTTTATTTCTCATTCATCCAACTCTAACGATAGATAATAGCATCGGTGATTCTCAGGCTTCAGATATTTCTAGGATTTCATCAATCACAAAATCAATGGGATGCGATCTAAGTCAATCTCTTGCATAACAGGTGTTTTTTCCATGATTGTATCAAAAACACGAAAAAAAAACTACGATGGCTCCATCCATAGCTCACAACAGATGAAATTGGTGGAGATCGTAGTAGTGACATAAGTTCATTTGCAGATTCAAGGGTTGGAAATTTAGAATCATCAATATGAAAATTTGAGATAAGTGATTTAGGTTAGGAGGTTCGAGATAAGTGAGACAAACAAAATTGGGGGAGACAATGATATGATTTAGGGTTAGGATGTTGGGGAAGATTTGAGAAAAATAAGGCAGTAAAGAGGCAGTGAAACGATTTAGTGTCCCTATGTTGGTAGATAATCAGCATAATATAATGTGTCGTTAATAGTGGTCAGGGTTTTAATTGAGTTGGGTATTTTAATTCAAGTCAAAATAATGTGGACTCGAGTGTAGTTAATTTGTAAAAAATGAAGGGTAAATGAACAAAAAAATCTTACCCAAAATAGAAAAATTCTAACGTTAACAACATTAGTGGACAAACCCAAATAAAAAAACGTTAACAATATTGGTAGACGGATGGAGTCTTTCTTTTTTGCTACCAGAAATACAAGATAAAGTAAATTATAAAGTGATGCTATTAAATTCCAAGTAAAAATAAGTTGTGAAACTATTAAATGTTGGATGAGTTAGAGCAACCGAAACACGTTCTCTCGATTAGGGTCTCACTGTCAGGAAGTTCAAAACCTAGACCAAGACTAGTGCTGGGGGAAAAGGGGCTCATGAGTCAGTCCCTCGCAGGCGAGACTGGACTCGGGCGTGCAAGCCTCCACGCAGGACTGCACTGTGGGAGGGTGGCTCGCTGCCCGCGGGCTCCTCACCCATTTTCAATTTTTTTATCTCAATTTTCAACTATAAATATCACATTTCAATCCTACCATTTCATACATCTCTTCCATTTCTTCAATCTTCATACCATCTATTTTCAATCTTTTCAAATTTATCTCTTCATATTTTGGAAAAAAAATAGATGATGAATTTCTTGCATACTTTGAAAAATATCAGGATGAAGATCCGAGCTCTGATAATCCAAGCTCCAGTGATTCGCCATCGGGGTTTGCAAATTTTGCAAACCAAAACTTGAATGTTTCACATTCCGTTTTCAACACTCCTAAATTTTCTTCACCTCCATGTCCCGGCTAATACTTTCCTTCCCAATTTCTTCACCATATCTCGGTGGACTCAAATGAATTAACTTAAATGATTCATTAGGAAGCTTCGAGTTTTGCCCTTGCTCTCACTATCCATAAAGTCAATGTCGAGCCTAAAAGAAAAAAAAATCTGAGGACACCTACGACGTCCAAGATAACGTCATCCTTTGTAGAATATCCCCTTTGTGGGGAACAACTAAAAAGGCGAGGCATATTTGTCTCGCATCACCGCCTTCAACCAGCAACGCGGAGATTCCTCCAAACACCGCACTTTAAAATAATTGAAGTGTCTTTGGAGTCGTATTCAAAATACGACCCGAGAATTTTGTGGCATCTACAAATAGTGTGCTGAGATGTGGGCAAGAGGCAACTCCGACAACGACGTTTTCAACAAGGCGATGGTTGAGTTCAAACAAACGAACCGCACAATGCACAAATATCGACATTGTTGGGGGATATTGTAAAACACGCAAAAGTTTCAATGAATTGTCTCCGACCATGTTGGTGATCGCACTATTTTAAACACAAAAATAGGTGTACTAATAGGGCAGTCGAGTATCGTATCATAGAGACTAATTAAAGAAAATACACTGATTAACTCACGCAAACATTTAATTATTATTTAGGCAGACATAAATTGGAATGAGTATAATACTAATAAAATAATAAAATGGGCTGACATATTTGCAAACGCTGGTATGAAAGTCAAATAATTAAGAGAGGATCTCAGGGGTTAGTATGGACACTAAATGAATTAATGGATTCACCAATTAAATCTAATTATCATATTTTAATCATAATTCATGTGAAGGATCGCATAAAAAACCACATACTCCAGATATAGCAGTTTATGACAGTGAGCTAATTTACTCCTTATCTTCGCTAGGTCTCAAGAGAAATAAATCAGTTACAAAAAGCACGATAAGAATATTCTCCTACAGTTCACCTATCTCCACTAGGTCTCAAGGTGAAACATGTATTATGCATTCGTGTAATCAGCCGTGAGATCAATTGAGATAAGACATTAATAACACAATTAACATGAAATAATAATAAAAAATTATCAAAACATGAGAAATAATACCATGAATTATAAACAAGAATTGGAATAAAAATTAGGAAGTAATATTACGAATCCAAATAGGTTTTACAAAACTCCTAGAATCTCAATACTCATAATGGAAATAATACTGGAATAAAATAAAATAAGCATAAATCCATTTTGATCTTTGGTTGTTAATCTCCGATCGCGGATTCTCCTCCATTATCGCGGATTCTCCTCCATGAAAGAGAATAAAACTAGTCTAACATTGTATCTATAATATATTAATAAAAGGTAGATCTCTATGGCTCCACAAAGTTGTGTATTTATACATTCCTGAAACCCAGATAAAGATAAATTCATCCATATCAATAATGAAATCGGATAAGAATGAAAAATCTCGCAAATAAGATATCCGCGTGGAATTAGTTATGTCATGCACAATAATTTTGTTTTGACTCGATCTCATTTGTTTCAACTCCAATTTTGGATCTGTTAACTGCTATAGACTCCTATCGAGACGAAATTTAATCATATACTTTCCAAATCATCCATTTCCTGACCATAAAAACACAAAAATCTAAAAAAATAAAAATAAGAAATTAACACAATAAAATAAAAATGACTAAAACGACTCATAACAAATGCAAAAACCAACTAATGAACAATTATAAGACTACTAAAAGATATCTAAAATGAGTGTTTATCATCATTTGGATATCTGACTGAATCCAACAATCGGAACAAGAACAAAATGGGTGAAAACTTCACTACTGACTCGACCCCTTCCAAGCTCGAGTAACGTCCAATGGAGACGAAGGCTGCCAAAAGAAAAAGGAAGAATAAAACTCTCGAGTAACATGATGAAGTCTTGCAATAGTTGAGTAACATGATGAAGTCTTGCAATAGTTGACTACAAGCACCAAAGCCTTGACGGACTTCACGACAACATAAGAAAATAATGGAGTACAAAATATTGATGAAAGATACATTGAAGATAACTCTCGAACAACTTGAGATGTACATGATGATTGTGGCAACAATAAAAAGAAAATGAGGAAAGTAGTTTTAGTTTTCTTTTTATTTTAATTAATGTAATTTTAATTTTTAATGATTTGTTGATTTAAATTTAATTTAAATTTTATTATAATATTGAAATAAAAAAAATTGAAATTAGATACGAGAAATTCTTGTGAGACTTCAACCGTAAAATATTTTGCAAAATTTCTATAACTCGTGAATGTTATTTATTTATTTTTAAATTATAAAAATATCAATAGATGCTCCAAAAATAGGACCGATGTGCTCTCACACCAAATCCAAACACACATTTTAATTAAATCCAATAAAATTGATGATGCCAAACAGTCTCCATATCTCGAAAGAGAAAATGATGTTGAGCAGTTCCATGGCAAAAGAGGACCACATCACCATTATCCACGCATTGATAAAATTAAAAGCTATCAAGATTGGATTTCAGTTTTCATTTTTAGTATTTATTTTTTATTTTTCAATCAGAAAAATCAAGGACCATTTTTCTGACAATATTACACTGCAGTTTTCTTTCAGCAAAATCCGACAGCATTATATGCCACATATGTACTACTTTCCTATATGCAATGAAATGCAATGCAGTGGAGTATACACAATGGTTAATCTATCTGCAACTATTGTTATAATAACATAATGCATGATCACATAAAAGTATTCAATATTGGATTTAGCTGCTCGATATTATGAAATATTCAATATTGGATTTAATTATATATGAGGATGCTGAGAAATTGTGAATATACACATAATGCATGATTACATAAAAGTAAATAGACATGAGCAAGCATTGATGAGGCAAAACTGAAAGTGAAGATAAGTAAGAAACAGAAACATCTGCATTATGCAAAAACAAAAGAGAGATAATAATACACTGAATTCATGGCAGTAACTGTAAACTACGTTAGATTTTGATCCCACCTTCACCTCCACAACGCCTACATTATCAACTCAATACAGCCTCCCCCTGCAATTCGACGCTCCACATTCGCAACGACATCCTTCTCCATCCAAGAGCTTGTATTGGAAATTGTACGTCAGTTCCTCACCTAATGCTATCTGCTTGCAATAGCCATTTGCATCATTTACAAGCAAAAATTAGGGTTGCAATGTTGGGCATCGTGTACGGAGATTAATAAGTGAATGAGGGTGCTTACATCTCGGCTTGCATAGAGACCGATATGCGCCAGCTTACTATCCATGCTTTCTATAAGGACTTGATAATTCACGAGATTGGGTGAACAACTGACAAAGTACACGACAAGAACTGAGTTAGCAAGCAAGCCACCTGTGGAACCAAAATTATGTATCTTACAAGAACTTATAACATTTAATGTCCTAGCAATTTCTTCTGCAGTCATTCAAAGGGATGTATTTTTATTGTGTGCATATATGGAAAAACATACTAAGAAACAAACAATCCCCTAAGGCCTTCCAAGAAACTGCAATAAGAGCAACTAAACAGTGTAAGAAAACTGAAAAATAAAATGAATAAACAAACCAAATATTGCACATATTCTCATTGTCAGGCTTCTGTTGTGAAAACCACATAACAGAAGTAATTCAAGTTGATAGACTTGAATCTTGCGGTATCATTCAGCAATCGAAAGGTTGGAATCACG
The DNA here is from genome assembly GCA_026898415.1 of Leonotis leonurus. NCBI lineage: Eukaryota > Viridiplantae > Streptophyta > Magnoliopsida > Lamiales > Lamiaceae > Leonotis > Leonotis leonurus. Next base: position 1,532,501 of record JAPKLX010000024.1, on the reverse strand, counting down.
TTCACCGGAAAGTTCCACGAGAACAAATATTATCCAGAAGAATATAAGACTTGAAATCGTATATATGAGTAACTCAGTCTAGAATATGCTGGAAAGTTTCCGAAAATAATCCTTATCTTCAGTTTGAAAGAAAGAAGCAAGATTCAGCATTTAGCCTACTCAAAGTCATTATTATAGATATCGTAGTTCAATATTTCCATGCAGAAATCAAGCCGATGAACTAAAAATTGTCTATAAACTACTTCAAGTGGTTGAAATTACAGAAAGTCTCCCTGTAAAAGAAATCACGAGTATAAAATTTAAAAGTGCTATTCAGGATTCTTGCTTCACCTGTGGTTAATGTAGCGAGAAACATTTCCATAATTTGTGGCATCAATCACATAAGAGACCTTCCCTTCCATTAGTCTGCTCATGTCGTTGATGCGAGCATCAATCTCACAAAAATATCTGTAACCTTCTGTATCGTACCTGTTTTTCCAATTACAAGACAGGTAGAACATCTATCATTCAAAATGCATAAACAAGAAAATATAACAAGGAAGTCGTCATGAAAGTAGTAACGTAGAATCAACTGAAGATTAAAACCTGTTGCGCCTCTCCTTTGCTTCGTTTTCATCTATGACTTCACCAATATACTCGCACACAAAGGAACCACGAAGAATTGCTTCCCTAGCCCTTACTGCCCAGCCCTGTGTAAAGGCAATTTATATATGTTTAACCTCATGATGTAGAGATTGTGTGATATATAGCTTGATAGGATCAGCTAATTTGAATAAGATATGATACTGAGAATGGAAAGACAGATGGTTTCTGGTAACTTTCAAGAGAGGTGGAAATTATCTGTTAGGACATTGTCTTCAAACATATGATAAATGTGTGGTAATCTATTCTTTCTTGTAAAAAACAAAAACAAACATTACTGTTTACCTTTCTTTCCGTTTTAAATATTTCCAACTTCAATTGCACGCCATTTTGCAAAACCCTGTTCTGACAAGCTCTGCTGCAACAGCACCTCTGATTGCACTCATAAACAAGATAACCTTCCTGATGATTACAAAAAAATAAAAATTGAGAAAGGAAAATTTACATGCTATTTGGTGTTCCAGTTTAGCTAACACTTCCACTAGCAGACACATTAGATACTCAAATCGACAAAGTATAATTGGATGGCATTATATCAAGATGCTGTAACGAAATGATAGTTGAGCCATAAAGATTTTATATTGATCTATAAAAGTACAACTGAATGACATTAGGATTAGAAACAAATTATAGCAAAAGCCTTTAGAGAAATAACGAGGCCGCAATATTACATTTATATAAAATCATAATAAAATTGCAAAAATGCAGGAAGGTATCCAAAATAACTTGGAGAAATAACAGTGTTTTCCAAAAAAAAATAACCCTCAAGAAGCCTGAAGGAAAATTTAAGAGTATACAAAATCGTGTTATGCGTGAAAGTTTGAGCTCTTGGAAGAAAATGCTTGTACCTCCAATATAATCCTGCCCCTCTCATCATATGGAAACCTTCCATGCATCGACTTTCCATAAATATCTTTTGCATCTTCATAATCATTGTCAAAAAGATACACATGGTCGCATGTTTCGGAAGAGCATGTTGAATGAGCACAAGCACACCCCAGTTGTGAGCTCTGCATCAAAAGACATGACTATTAGCAAGTTCCTATCATTGCTTTTAATTAAGCCACAATATTAGCCACGGAAAATTATTTTTTAACTCATTAGCATAGAATAATCAGAGTGAAAAGCTAATGCTCCAATCTAGACAGGGTCTCATGGGAAGTACAATCAGAATCCACTGTAACAACTAAGAAGTAACTAGCGTAAAAATGTTGAAATTTCAACTAATGATCTTTTCTCAGCTGAAATTAAGATGTATTTCAGAAATCTATTTTTTTCTAAGCAACAATTATGCCCTCTTTAAGTCCAAAAGCTCATGACAAATGTTTATGAAAAAGGCAAATAATAAATAAGTATGCTGATCAAAAGATTATTGCCATGATAGTGAGTATACAAATTAATCAATCAAATAATAAATTGCCCAACTCCTTTCTTCTCAATTGCCTCTTTGAGGACAGTGACTATCAATAAATTTTTAGGACAACAGAAAACTTAGAACTGTAAAACTGAAGAAAACAACATTTTTTCTTGCAAGACAAAAGGTAATATGTTTAGCAGATACCAAGTAACATGTAGGTCAAATTTAAACAAGAAAATTTAAGTAATGTACCTCCAATTCAAGAACAAGAGATTGATCAAGCAATGGCTTTCTAATATAAGTAAAGCTTTCCCAAGGAAAGGAGTACTCGGTAATTTGCCCATCAGACCCCTCAGCATTCAAAATATTTTCATCCACCACACAAGCTATTGGTACAGGTTCTTGTCCAAAACTGATGTCATCACATAATAAAACATTTTTCTCGGAGAGATCCATGGAAAAATGTCGGGAATCAATAACACAATGGCTTTCATCCATTGTCCATTCTGAGCTCAAAAGAGTAGGAACGGATGGAAATCTGGCCTTGAAAGAACTGTCTGATGATGGCACCAGAGGAGGCAAAAACGAAGACCTAACACTCAGCGGGCACCCTTTAGGACAAACAAAATCCTCTTGGTGCCATTCAACTATAATGTTGTGATCACTGCATAGTTTGGCAGCTTTTAAGTACAACCTTTCAGGAAAGACTCCATACCTTTCCTGTAATGAAGCTTGCAGGCTAACTTTACAACAAGCTGAGCTGGCAATTGATAAAATCTCTGAATTATTCGGCCGCAGCTTTGTTTTTTTTATTTCAGGAATTAATATCTTGGCAATAGCCAAGCACTGAGAATCTGCCAATCTACCAAGGGTAGGAGCATCAGATACAGCAGATTGCACCATGATTTCCATTTGGCCAACAGAACTTGATGCCTGGATACGTTTCTTTAAATTTTTTACACTCCTGTTCTTAATCTTATATGATGCTGAAGCCAGAGCCTTTTTAAAACCGGGACGAGTCAGCCTACCTGATTTCAGCTTTTGAGCATAAAATTGAATACCCTTCTTTTTCAGACGGGGACCTGTGGGGTTCTGTTCTCCCATATGAGCAGCTTGATGATGGCGACCGAGATCAGGCAGCAAATCAAATTTCAAGCCACAAAACCTGCAAATGAATCTCCGGTTAACTGATTGATTATCAGATTTTGCATGTTGTACAGAACCTAACTTGCTTGACTCGACTTTCTGCCCTGAACTGTTGTCTTGCTGTTGGGCAGCATTTGACAAACTCAAATTGGAAGAATGAACTGAGAGTACATGCAACCATAACTCGTCAGGATTGCCAAAATTGCTGCCACATGGAATACACTGTAAGAGCATGCACTGCTCAACAAACTGCACATGATGCCTCTCTTGCACATGAGCTTCCAAAATGTTTTTATTAGTAAAAGAATCTAGGCAAATTGCACATACATAGCCCCTAAGGAGCCATTGAGCTTCTTTCTTGTGGCTATCCATCCAGTGCTTCCCAAGTGCTTGGTCATCAATAAATGTCTGTAAGCAAATTTTGCACTTCATGACAGTTTCATGACCACTATCATTAGACATCTGCACCTGCATCGGCTCCATCTCTTCAATGGTTGATGAAGCTTGCAAGTTTTGACCATCTCCAAAATCCCATAGCTTCTTTAACCTCTCTTTTTCACTGAAGACCAATTTTGTTAGATACTCCCCTACTCTGGTGTCTTTGGAAGCTTCAGCAATGGCCCATTGAAATTGTACTTCCTTAGGTACTGGATTTCTCAAAGATAATACACTTTTCAAAAGCCTGTAGAAAAGTTCACATGCTTCGTGTAACTGCAATTTTTGCTCCCTTGACTGACAATGTTTCAGAAGTTCTATGAATACTTCCTTGGAAACTATCCTGGTCTTGCCATTTCTAGCCCGTTTAAGCCAGCTTGGTATATGTTGATCACAGTATAGTGAATGCCTTTTTGGACTCTCAAGACAGGGTTCTCCACAAACCTGGGGCCATGTGCCTATGCATTGCACCATTTCATCACTAGCTGGGGTTTGTGGGGACTGTTCAGTCTTCTTGCTGACTCTGCTTTCTTGAAGGTAGCACTTTCCCCTATCTGACAACAGCGGGTCAAGATGCACAGGAATCTGATCTTGTCTAGAAAGAAGCACTGCAGTAGGATTTGTACCCTCTTGATACATAAGTTTTTCATCTTTTCTTTCAAGTTTATTAATAGGAGTAGCTACGTTTTTGTCATCATGGGGCCTGTGTTTCTTGCAGAATGAAGAACCAATTAGAGCTCTATGCTTGCATTTAGTTCCAAGGACAGTAGTACCTCCACACATTGGTGAGTCAGCAGGAGTTGTTACTCCAGGTTTAGCTGAGTTGCTAATGAAACGAGAGGACAGATGCACACAACAGTATGTATCTCCCTCACTGGAATATCTCACGCATTGCCTTCCTTTAGCTTCAATGAAAGCCATGCATTGTCGATTATGACTTCCTGATTCTGTGAACTTCTGAGTAACAACACTGGAAGGAGTAGAGTCCACCTCTTTAGTCTTAGTAGCCACAACTACTATATTATTCCAACTATTTGCAGCACAACTAGTTGACCCCGCTAGGACAGCATCTTCAGCAGGATTGTTTCTTTTGAAAGTTTCAGCATCCAATAGTGCTGTGTTTACATATCCATTAAAAAAGGACGCATCAGTCTCAACAGGAACAGATAGATGCGGACCAGTTACATGTGTATCAGCACGACGGACCTCAAGCTTGGGCCTTTTCTTAGGCGTCTGAAGTTTCATGGTCATTGGGCTATCACTAACCGGTTGGTCCAAACCTATGGCTGTAGATATAGGATGTGAAACTGAAAACCATTTCATAACCTCAGGCTTCCAACTTTTCCAATCTGATGCCTCGTCCATTTTCCCTGCTTCACTTGATTGTATGTTTACCTCATTCCATAAGATGGAGTCAGCCAATTCCTGAACCACAATGAGATGGAAATTGTAGAATGGATTTAAACTTTAGATCATTGGAAAATAAATCCTAAAGAAATGATCAGATGAGTTCTCTCATCTTCAAAGTAATCCTAATATTAGGTAGCAAAAACGATTATAGTATCAGAGTGTGACATCTTGAGACTAATTTATAGAGAAAGAGAAATGCATAAGACGAACACTTGATAAACGGTATGAGCACTTAAGAGGTCAATCCTATAGTACCTAAACTTCTAGATCTTATGATTCTGAGTAAGAAAGGTCTTAACATGAGAAACTTCAGCACACCATCATCCCAAGTTTGGGAAGCATCAATATGGAGATTAGGCAAGATCAGGTGAAAACAATGCAGGCAAGAAACTGCCACGATGGGAAGTATACCATCATGACATAAAGGAGAGAACCAGATCATGTAGGACAATAGAACCTTCAATTTCATTTCAGGAATAAGGGGTTTATGTCAAAAATATGCCAAAACACCATGAATAAAATTCTCCAATCAAACAGGCACACAGTCCATTGTGACCAGAATTAAGGGTTTATAGAGGTTCCTAAGCACCTCTTTTAGCATTTCTATGCATTCAGCACTATTTGCATCAAGACATCGTTGCTTCCAGGACTCCAAAGACTTCTGTAGCCAATCTGAATTTATGCAACGCGGCAGTATCATCTGGAGATTTTAAAAAGCACTGTTAGCTATAGGCTAAAAGCACCAGGCAACGAAACAGTAGAGATACTCAGGAAAGTTCCAATTCTTATTTCTTCAATGATTGGACAAAAATCAATTTAAATTGCAGAACCAACAGAGCTCAACAAACTTCTATTTAGCAGAGATAAAGTTCACTTTACTTAGCATCTTGGAATTTAAGGCAATGGTAAGTTGGTAACTGACATAGAAATCTAGAATACTAAAATATCACAACGCATAATGTGGAATGAAACTACTAATAAATCATAGAGCATGCTTAAAACAACTAGATGCCGGGGTTTATCAAGAGAAGCAGAAAATATCAAACCAAACTGTAACATTGGCACACTTCAAATTACAAGCAAATCAAGAGTATATTAGCTAGTAGATTTCAATTGGGGATAATCAAGCTAAATCAACAGCACTGGAGCAGTTGAACCTGAATAGAATAATAGACTTTGGTGTAAGAACTAACTAAAGGAAGGGACAATGAAGAGAGAGAGAGACCCAAAGAACAACCACTACCACCACCCTTAAATTAGGTTTTATACTGTTATACTTAAAAGTTTTCATAGAGGTTTCAAAGCATCACCATACAAATCAAATGATCCAGAAACAGGAAAACAAAAGATAAACTGGCTTCCCAGAAGCTAATAGATAATTGCATGGTATAGACTTTGATATACATAGACAGCATTCATAGATCAGTTCAGAAGGTAATACCCCTCACAATCCCACAAAAAAAACTATAAAGGAAGTGGTTCTGAACTATATATCAGAATCAAAGGAAGATACATATGTATGCCAAGATGCAGGAAGCTATATAATAAATAAAAAAAATAGATTGTTGTAACGGAATAGGATAATTGAGTAATCGAAACAAACAGAAACGTAAAGAGGCACAGATTTATGTGGTTCACCAACGTTGTGTTGGCTACGTCCACGGGCAGAAAAGGAGAACAGATTTTATTATGATAGTGACGGCTTCAGATACAGAATGCGTGCCCTACTTCTATATAAATAGAGTACATCAGATGGGTTGGGCTCAATAACACAATTCAGGCCCAACATAACAATAACGCATACCGTCGGGCAAACCAGATTCAAGGCATACTAACATAGATAATGCAAGGAAAAATGAAATGATGCTTCTTTGTACTTTCAGCACAGTACAGAGGAAATGATAAGGACAGATTGTATACTACATCATAGAATGGAGGGAAATTTACATTCTGAAGTTTCACAAGCATATTTCCAAGATCAGCATAATCTTTACAGCAGGAGGCCTCCATGGCAAAATCCTTCAAGACCATCACACTGCGAGCACTCTTTATTAAAGCCTATATTGGAATGATAACATGTTAGTAAAAACATAAACAAAAACCACCAGTGGTAGAATTGACATCACTTAATATTCATACAATACAAAAACCACAAAGACACAAGTATGTGAGTTCAAAACTCAAAACCAACCTCACGGTTAAACTGGTCGAGAACATTTAGCATGCCCACAGCTAACTTCTGCAAGATAAAATGACGAGCAAGAGTCAAATCTTTAACCATCTTTATACCATCTTGGTGCGTCTTATATGCAATGGGAGTCGGAAATTCATTGATCAGACGAACTAGTTGGACATCCGCCCAAGAATGATTTCTGGTGCAAGGAAAGAATATCACAAGATACTGTTTCCTGCCATGAGTAGGCTTTGCTTTTAAAGTAGATAGTGGCCAGTCCGCTCTTGCACATCTAATCCCTGATTGCCAATTTCCTCTCAACTACAAGATGAAACAGAATAATCAGTATTGATATCTTGTGCTGGAAAGATAAATCAAAAAATTCAAATAAAATATACAAGATTTCAAACAAATAAACATATAAAGAAAAATAAGGAGCCTGTACCTTAACCCAAACTGCTTGGGGTTCATCTAGGCCTTTGATTTGTAACTGAAGTGAACCCTCGTGGTGGTTACTTGGCATTCCACCTTCAATGGTATTCAAGATTAGGTGAGAATTTTCTAATGTTATGGAAGGTTCTACAAAATTATTTGTTTTCTCAAAGTCAGCATCTTCAGAATCATGGGAGTAACATGACAGAGTTTGACCATCAAGATCGTAATCAAAGTAAGTATCCTCATTAGAGCCGCCATCTAAAGTTCGGAAACCCTCAACTGTGAACTGACCTCCATCTTCTCTTACTTCATGAGATTCTCCATCATCAAGTTTTATGTCATTAAATTTGAGATCTGCTTTAACATAATCTGCACCTTGAAGGCAAACGGACTTTCCATCATCCTTGAAAGCTGCTTCAGATTCTGGTTGAAGGCAATTAGACTCTCCAACATGATGAGCGCCAGAACATGGGAGCACTTCCATAATTGAATACGAATGTGCCAAATATGCTGCAGCAGCTCCACAGCTTATAGGAATATTGAAAGATGCAGCAGCAGTACGTTAGATAGACATAAGATACAGAACCTACAAAAATAAAATATACTATTAGCTAAAGTCCTGCACTTCAGCTTTGGTATGTATTTCATCAGTTCTCTGATTCTGTATAGAAAGTAATGCAATTTCAGAAGTTCCTTGTTGAACCGAATACCATCTAAACATATACTTCAAATATTCTAGCTCATACTTATGAAGCATTCTCACCATAGCTGAACTGAAATAAAATTGCAAAGCTAAGGCTAAATTTTACTTTTAATAGAAGATAACATGGTGAGCATTATAATATGACTACAAATATGAGGGCTGAAGTTCATTCGAAGACGACAAAACAGAAAGACATAAATAACTCCTACTGGCTTTCAAATCTCAATGAATTCTTTTAGCATGAAGAATATAGCATTCAAAACAATTTTCTTAGATTAAGCCTGTGTACTTTTTCTATTTATTCCAGAAAGAGAACTTATTGACTCGATGCTAAAACTCAATTTTGTAAGAAGTAAAATCAATAAGTTTCTGCTTAGCTTTTTGTCCACAACATAGATTGTGCTTAGGTTGTTATGAAAGTTGAGTTGGCAATCCAGGACAGCCATCTCTGCTCACAGAGAAGGGAAATTTAAGGATTACTGAATGTTTAAAATGATATTAGAAGTTCGGAACTAATTCAATAGTTAATATAAGAAAAGGGAGGGTACCTCAACTAGTATGTTATGACTGAAGAATTTACCTTCCCATGCATATGTGGCAAGGCTATTAACCACGTTTTACTTGAAAATATATCAAATAGAATCATCATTGTTTGTAAAGTAATCATACAAACACACGATTATGCCATTACAAAATCAAAATCATATACAAAATGAAAAACTATATTAACCAGGACTAAGTGATCATGCAAGGTGACATATGAACAAAAGTCCAACCAAAAATAAAATACATTAAAATAAAGTTTAAACATAGTTGTAATTCAAGGCCATGATCAACAAACTTTTGTAGTTATCTAGTTGTTGGCTCACAATGATGAATGAAATATAAACATAGGAAACAATAAACAAATTATCAGAGAGATCATCAATCAGCGAGAAACTTGTGTAGTGTAGCAGTACAATACTTCCTATCAATGATTTTAGTTAAAAAATTAAAATCAGGACTAAGTCCATCTAAGAAATTACTCAAGTAGTTCAAAATGGATTAGAAGTCAATGTGGATATGCACTTGCCAAAGATGCCATTGAGCCATTAATAATGCCACTGCTTATCCACCTCAATTTAATTAAATACATGGAATGGAATAAATTAAGACATCACAAACATAGCTGGCTATCTACGCACGCATATATATCTCGATTGTTTCAACTTTCAGGTACACCGGATGATGTCGGAACATGACACGGAAAATAACTACGAAATCGGAAAAAAGGCAAAGATTAACAAACTAGGCCAGCTTCATCTTGAAAAGCAGATTTAAAAAATTAAGAAAATAAATAAAAACCAAGAATCTTTCTTGCATGAAAACTGTACCAGATGACTAGAACTGAATAATTATCGATTCATACCCCACTAAAGTATTCCCAACCAAAATTGGAAACCAAACCACCAAAATAAAACCCTACATCAATGTGAAGAAGTAAAAACAATGGTGAAACTCTCAAAAACTCCAAATTAAAAAATCCCAGAATGTAATTGAAAACTATAGTCCAAAACCAGTAGCACTAAGCAAAAATAAGTAAACTTAAAAAAGAAAAAGGAAAATAAAATAAAACGAAAGGGGTAGAGAGATAAATACCATCGACTACACCAAAATACGAGAAATTGAATTTACAATCAATGGCACACGAAATCTATACAAGAAAACAATTAAATTAAACAAGAACAAATTTTTAATTAACCAACAAGGAAGTGATTCAACTAATAATTTCCTAATATGGGGTAATTAAAGAAGAGAACAGTATATAATAATAGGTAGGTCATGACTGGTACTATACCAATATGACCATTCAAACATGTTACACTTTCACATATATATATATATAGATAGATAGATAGATAGATAGATAGATACACGTCTATGTATGTAAACATCTATACCAAAAAAATTGCAGAGGGTAACAGGCAAAGAAATTGTTGGTAATGTACCTCTAAGAAGTGTGGATCATCAAAATAATCGAAATTTGGGGTAAATTTCAGAATTGAGCGTAAAAGTTGACTAGGAATTGTATTAATAAAACTGGTAAGGATGTAGATGGCATGAGTTACCAGAAATTTTTTAGGGTGGGGAAAATAGGGGATGGAGGTGACTATGTAACATAACAGGTCCGATTCCAATATTAAATATATATATATATATGAATGAGTGTGGGGGTGAAGATATTAGAGAAAGAGAAAAAATAAATGGGTTTGGTAATCAATGCAATGGTAGCGATAATATGGAAATTAAATGCTGAGGAATGGGGATAGTCGATAGATGCCACCCAATATTTCCCATTTTGCTTTTTCTTATCTAACAAATATATGCAGTCATGTTATCACACCTACATTCTTATAATAATATAAATTTCAGTTTTTAAAACTTTCAATGTAACATAACATTTAAATTTACTATTTTATTCTCCTTTTTAATTTTATGATTTACATTTTTCGACAATTGAAATTGATATATAGTAATTAGTAAATTCATCACAGTATATAAAAATGATCATGTGTCTACTACAAATATTATTTATACATTAGTAAATAATATGACATGTCATATAAATAAATAATAAATTTTTTATTTTTTATTTTTTAATTAAAATTTATTATTTAGATTATGATTTAATATTTATTCAATACAAAATAAATAATTTACATTAACAGTACTATGTAGCTAGCCATAGTATTTGCCTATTTGGCAATAATCTTTTCTTATATTATTTTCATTTTGATTATTTTTTCTAGGGAAAAGAATTGCAGCAGACACACACTGGGACTTGTAACTTGTAACTTGTAACATGGTGTTGGGGTATTTTATAAATTTTGTTCTTGCTGGGGTTGTTTTCGACATTCCGTAATGATTGGTCGTCATGGTCAGCCTTTTCTAACTGCCACCGTACAATTTCGAGGTGTATGAACTTTATTTATTTATTTATTTTCTTTTTCTTTCTATTGCTTTTTTGCTTTTAAAGATAAAAAAATTACTCTTTTCATTTTGGTTTAAATGCAGTGTGATTTGATAAACATAATTGTATATTTAATATAATATTTTTTTATGGAATTTAAATATATAAATAATATAATATATTATCATATTAAATAAAATATAATTGTCTTTAAGTCATCGTTATATTGATATAATTCTATTGTATTTTACATACTCCTTTCGTCCCAAATAGGATGAGACATATTCACACTTTCTTACGCACATTATTTTAAGTAATAGTATATATTAATATTAACACTTTACACTACTTTTCAAACTTTCTATAAACTTTTGCTCAAAATTAATGCCCCATTCTAACGGGATGGAGGATCTATAATGTAATATTTTTTATAATTCTAGATTTTCATTAAAAAATTGTCCTTAAAAACACAATGCATTGCATCCGATGCATTCATTATACCTTTCAATTCACTATGCAAGCATAACTAAATGGATATGAATATTAAAAATTAATTTTTAAATACATAAATAATGTGAACAAGCCGGTTTAAATTTAAAGAAAAGAAACATGACGTGTGTTTTAGAGGAGAAATATATTATCAAATATATTCTTTAACCTAAAATATGTATTCTTGGTTTTCGCAAATATACGAAATTAATTGCACGTGGCAAGTTAACCCCGATCGAATCTCAACGTAAAGCTTAGCAGCGCGATTCTAATCCTAAGTGTTATTAAGAACAAATAAATAGAAATCATAAACACTCTAATCAATAATAAACATGAGTAAATAAGAAATAAAATAAATAAACAAAACAATAAAAGGTGGGATTCTAGATTCAAGGGTCTAGAGTCAAGAAAATCTAAAATCAATTAAATCATGCTCCTAATTCATGCTATTGTTCGTTCATTAAGGGCTTCTTAATAGTTAGTCTAATTAATTACTTACATATTCTTAATTAGAAAGTAATCACGACTCACATATTAGATTACCCTAAGAAGAATTCTTCAATTAAGAACACTGATTCGTAATTAATAAACGATTTCCTAGAGTTGTTTAATTACTAATTTTCATATTCAATAATTAAGCCGCAATTCTAACTTGCATATTCAAATCACACAATAGGAAAATCACAAATCAATAACAAATATAATTCCTACGTCTCTGATTTGGAATTATTAATGATTTAACCAAGTTCTATGTTGGAATTATCTCTCGATCTCAACCAACAAACAATTAATCAAAAACGGTGGTCAATCGTCTCAGTTAAATAAGCACAAGTTAAATCATGAATCATTAATAATGAATAAATAATTAAAGAAATTCTAAACCCTAGGTAGAGAATGACAATTCAATCCATAAAAAAAAATCAAAGATAAGAATTAAATAAAACTTACTAAGATGAAATCTAGGACTGAGCGTCAAACTCGCACTCAATCCGTCATCCCAAGGCGAAATTATAATGAAATTAACTAAAGAACGTGTTCTAGGGTTTCTAAGAAGAGAAAATATGAAAATGGTGAAAAGAATCGGGTTTAAATAACAAAATATGTATCTAAAAGTCGCATTCAGCGCCCGAGGAGGGTTCAACCACTACTAGAAATTTGCACATACATGACACATGATAGATGACATTTTTTTCACAAAATGTCATGTATGAGCGTATTTTTTTGCATAGATGACATTGTGAAAAAATAATGTGATCTATGAAGTGTGATTAAAAATATACATGACATTTTTTAAAATAATATCATGCTATAATGTCATGTATATATTACTTAGATGACAATATCATCAAAATGTGATCTATGGGTGTGTTTATAATTAATATACATGACACATTAATAAAAAAATGTCATCTATATTAGTGTTTATTATCATAAACCCTTATTTTCACACTTGGTCGAATTTCCCTCCAGTTTTCTTCAATTTGCTTCTCCCTCCACAAACCCACTCCCATCTCTGAATTTCTTCAATTCCGCGAACCCACTCCCATCTCTCAATTGTAAATTCTAAAATCGTCCACAAACCCATCCTTATCCAGAGCTCAGGCATTTCTTCCCTAGCGAATTCGCCGGCGCTCAAAGGGCAATGTAGGGCGCTGGTTGAGATTCTCTCTCTCTAGGAATTATCTCCCGAATCCCTTTGAGATTCCAGCAGCTTTCTTTGCCAAATCGAACACTTCAGCGTTGCCTAATCCTCTTATTATCATAGTTTTTGCATTTTATCAACACATAATCTTCCTCTCCAAGCATTTGCGCTTCCAATAACATATCATATCGGTGATTTGAGCTTGGCTTTGGGAAACCCTAGATTTCGCCGCCACCCACTGGGTACGCCGGCGGCGGTGGAGCTCGCCTGAATACCACTCATCATCCATTTATCGAGCTCCTTACAACCACTTTCTGCCCTTCGCATCCCCCGCTGCACAACAATTAGTCGGGCGCGACTGCCGCTTTCAGACTCAGATATCAGTCCTTGAAATCGCGCTTCAACTGCGATTCACATCCGTTCAACTTGGAATCGTGATTCAAATCCTCTCAACTTGGCGATTCAACTTGGGTGCTTCAGATATCTGCGCGAATCAAACACAGCAGTCACGATTCTGATTCATATCTGCTTCAAGCTTCAAGCTCTGATTCATACCCTGTTTAAATCGTGACTGCTTCAAGCTCTGATTCAAATCGCCAATGCTATCTGCTGCCTATTGCTCAAATTTTCTATTGCTTAAATCGATTGTGTTGAGCTCTGTTTTCTGTTGAAAATCGATTGTGTTGTGCTCTACTTTCTGTTGAAAATCGATTGCTGTTGTGTTGAACTCTTTCTTTGGAAAATCGATTTGCTGAGCTATATTGATTGTTGGAAAATCTGATATTTCAATTTGTTGCTGTGTTGTGAATTGAATTCGTTCAATTCTTGCTGGATACTACTGCTGCTGGTCTTTGCCTTGAGAGTGCAGTGAATTCTGCTGTGCTTATTCTGAAATCTGAACACTTGGGCTTCTATCTACTGAACACTTTCTATCTGCTGCCTATTGCTCAAATTTTCTGTTGCTTAAACTTCATTACATGTCTGGACTGCAACCTGAAATTCACTGATTGATCTCAGTTCTTTGAACGTGCTTAATCTGGACATGTTGCTGAGCTAAATCAGATTGTTGAAAATCTGCTCTTTGATTACCTTGCATTGATTAAATTGGGGCATTAAATCTGAACTTGTGGGGCATTAAATCTGCTTAATATATGCATTAAATCTGCTGGTTATGCTACTGGATTAAATCTCCATTGATCTGAGCTTGTTCACGCCTATTAAATTTGTGATTTCGCTGCGCATTAAATCTGTGCCATGTACCGGCTGTTCGTTGACAGCCTTGCATTTCATTCCATGATGGTTCTCCATTGCTCTTGGACTCCATTAACGCCGGTGGAATGGTTTGTGACTCCTGCTACAGATCTGGTTAACTCAAAATTTCCCCCAAAATGGAAATCATTCATATTGATGGTGCTTGCAGGCTGCTCACTCCATGGAATTAAATTCTTATTCTTCGATGGGGTGTTTACATTATTTGCTACTGCTGAAAAATTGAATGACACTGGTTGGTTGGTTGTTGCATTGAAAAATTGAATGCTACTGCTGGTTGGTTGTTGCATCCATTATTTTCATTGATTTTGCTCTAAACCTTCTGTGAAGTACTTTGTTCATTGATATTGCTCTTAAATTCTTAGCATTGTGCTTATTCAGCTGTAGAGTTATGCTTATTCATTGCTGGATTTGTTGCTGAATTTGCTGAACTTGATGAATGTGCATCGATCTGTAACATTCAGGCTCTGTATTCAACCTGTATTTGCACACTGAATTTGCTGGTTTGTAACATTCAGGACCTGTAATTTGCTGATTTTTGGACACTTAATTTGAACATTCCTGTGTGTTGATTTAATAAACATTTTTGTACAATTATCTACTAAAGAAGAGAAAGAGATAAGGAAGTATGAATTGATTAACCATGGGACAGTATAAACTTTCACTGCATAGGATAAGTTTTTTTTTTTTGATCTCGTGTGATTCATGAATTTGATTGCTCACTCAAATCATTCATATACAATTCTATCAAATTTTCTTCCCACTTTTTTGGATGCAAGGATTCAAGATGAAACAATTAGGATAAATCAATTCTATCATGAGTAAATGAATTGATGGACACTATTCCATTCCTTCATTTTCAAATTGGGAAAAGATTGACGTGGGTGAGATAACTCAAAACTATGTGGTGGATTCTTGGTTCACTTAAACTGGCGAAGTGTTTTCTTCTTTGGTCTGACCAGTATCTGGATGATTAGTCTTAAGTAAAACAAGGAGTTGCAATACACATTAGTTTGCTAGATCATATGCAATCAAAATAACAGATAGATTTCATTTTTGTTCCGGTGTTAGCTAAAGTGCTTATTCATTCTATATCTCATAACAGGAAACGGGAATAAGGACGGCATTTACTCTGTTCTTCTCAGGGATTATGGTCCACACGCTGCTGCGACTTGCATGAATCACTTGGCAAAGTTAAGGTCAGACAAATTTCAGTGTAGTTAAATTGATTTTTTGTGTGCATATAGTTACGTAATGTCCCTGCACCCTTTAGTTGTAAAACGGCTAGTGCAATCCTATTTTATAGTCTTTGGTGCTTTCCAGTGGTCTGTGGACAACATAAAAATAATGTAGCATAGCATAATATGAGTTCCTTTTCTTGAAATTTTTATCATTTTCAAGGTTGCATTCTTTCTGAACGTAAAGTTAGTCCCAGATTAATCAGTGTCAAACGTAAAGTATCCTTAACAGTCAATTTCAGTTTACAAGTGGTTTAATTTTCTGTTATATATCAACTTGTTATTTCGTGATACTCTTTTCTCCTTAAAATGTGCAAAATTTAGCTTGAAATGATAAATAACTTGCCTTTGTCTCTTTATTAAAAATATTTGATAGAAGGAAGGAGTAAGGAGGGAGGACAAGTAACAACACATTACTTATTCAGTTGGTGATTGGTGAAGAACTACCTTTTTGTACCTTGGGTTATTTGTAAACTCGTAGCTCCAAAATCAGGTATGTTTTTTTATTTTATTTTTATGACATTTAATGGTAGTAGCTCCAGCCTTCTGGATTGAATGTTCTATATTTTTATTTTATTTTTATGACATTTAAACTTAAACTTAGACATTTAAACTGATGGCTATATATAAGCAGATTTCTGGATTGAATGTTCTTGAAGCTCCAGCCTTATATGTTTTTGAATTGTACTAACTACCTTGCCATTTCCTAAGGCATGACTGATGGTTACTTAAGACTTTAGGGAGTTTATTTGAGAGTTTGCTGAGTTCCATCTCATGTCTTAGAGACATATTGTAGAAGTTAGAGTTTTGGCGTCGTTGGGTGAAGATTTTAAACTTATCTCATTCATATAATATGATTCCTGCTATCCATTTATGGATTATAACTACTGTGTATCTTGATATATGTTTCATGGATTCTTCATAACCACTTCTGAGTACCTATGTGGCCTAACAACCCCCCCTTTTTTTTGAGCATGTTCATACATTATGATGTTTGTGTTAATTATATCTCTTAAGTTCAGTCTACAACAATGACATTAGATTTGAACTTGTGTTATGGGTTTTAGGATAATTTGAACTGATCTTTAAGAGGACTATAATCTAAACAAAACAAGGTTAGGAATTTAGTCTTGATTACCTTAGGGTTAACTCTTGTTTCTGAGCTTGAATTTATTGTATGCATCTGGGCTTGAACTACTCCTCCTAGGATTCCTCTCTAAAGTGCCCGAGTGTTTTCCTTTAGGCAATCTCTAGGTTAACTTTAAGTTGGACATGGCTTCTTCTAGGTTTCCTCTTCCCTTTCCAAGCGTTCTAAACGTTTGAGTGTTGTCTTGTGAGTTGTAAAAATTTATCTAAGGGCTGAATGAGCTGGTATTTATAGGAGAAACAATCTGCTTGTGTCTGAGACTATGAATACTAATTGATTTCTGGATTGAATTTTCATTGGTAACATACATCGTCCACAAAATCTTTTCTTTATCTTCCCCTCTACATGTAATTAGGCACACCATCAAAGTGAATATTCTCAATGTGAGCTTGACGAGGTTCGGGAGGATTGGGTGACCATTGTGATCAATGAGGTTAGTAAAATAACTCATTCAATTTTATTTCTAAGTACTTTTCACAAGAGTAACTAAAAAAAAGTCTCATTCTACCTCGATTTTCTTGTAGATTGACATGTGAAGTGATTATATTGGTTTGATCGATGAAGAAGATTGGTGATTTTGGGCATGGTGTGCATCAAACTTCTACTGCATTGGGGTGTATTAGTTTAAGCTACATTAGTGAAGGTGCATGGATTGAAATATTAACCCAAACATTTTAGTATTGTCATTTTTATTTTTATTTCCATGTACGAAGTGGAATATTGGACACTTAATGCATATATAAATATTTTTAGTGCGTGTATGAATTCTCTATTTGGCATTATTTTATTTAGTAAAATATATTGTTGAAACCAAAAATATTAAATACAAGTTAATTAATGAAAAAATACGAAAATGGTTAAATTTATCAGATTATAGATGACATTCTGAAAAAGTCATGTATTGCACCAAAACGTGTCAACTTCTCGTTTATAAATGACATTTTTTTTAATATAGATGACATTAAATTACTGTCATCTTATGAATTATAGATGACATTCTAAAAAAGTCATTTATTTCACCTAAATGTGTCAACTTCTCGCTTATAAATAACATTTTTTTAATATAGATGACATTAAATTCTTGTCATCTTTTGAATTATAGATGACATTCTAAAAAAGTCATGAATTTCACCTAAATGTGTCAACTTCTCGCTTATAAATGACATTTTTTTTATATAGATGACATTATATTGTGTCATGTATAATGAAATAGATGACATTATTTTAGTGTCATCGTTTAATAAAATAATGTCATCTATGAGCGCATACATCACACGTTTTCAGTGTCATC
The DNA here is from genome assembly GCA_026898415.1 of Leonotis leonurus. Classification (NCBI taxonomy): domain Eukaryota; kingdom Viridiplantae; phylum Streptophyta; class Magnoliopsida; order Lamiales; family Lamiaceae; genus Leonotis; species Leonotis leonurus. The sequence goes on along the minus strand of JAPKLX010000024.1, from coordinate 1,514,174 downwards.
TATGAGCGAGGAATAGATGAGCCCACCATATTTGACATTCTTTTACCCTCATACATGACATTAATTTAATGTCATGTATGAGCATTTTTCTAGTAGTGAACGGGCGCTGGAGTCGCGTTTCTACCTCGGCCGAAGCAGTGGGTCAGCCGGTGCTGGGGTCCTGGTTCTGTCCCAGCCGCATGGCTCGCCCAGCGGGCTTTGGGGACCCAGCCGGCGCTGGCTCCCGGTCCTCCTACGCGCAACGATTTTATTTCGGCATGTTCTCTCTCGTTTGAACTCCGATTTTGGATTCGTTTGCACACCAAACAACCTACATGCAATTACGAAAATCGGGCATAAAAACAAACCCAAATACCAAATAATATGAACTAAAAGCATGAAACAAGACTCGAAAATACGACTAAAAACACGACGAAAACATACCAAACATATATTATGTACTTCCTCTATCCCGGCCACTAAATAAATCTTGTTTTGACCAAAAAACTCTCACAGTTTTGATCAAAATATGATATATATAGTGGGACGGAGGGAGCACAATATTAAAATATTTCGTATTTGATATTTTGTCAAGAAAAATGAAATAACTCATTTTTATGGATAGTCCAAACATGCAACTCTTTGAAGACTGAGAAAATAATTTTGTAGATGTAGAGAATAACTTGTTGTATTAAAAAACTAATCTACTTTATTCTAAGAATAAAATTATTTCCACTTATTATAAATAGTTAGTTTTAATTTATTCAATAAAAAAACATGACTTAGTGAGACGAATGTTCGTAATTAAAAAAAATGTAAAAAGATAAATTCTAACATATGTCAAAAGATAAATTATTTCTACTCACACTATAAATATGTCAGTAATATGCGATCAATCATCGTCTTTCACATCCCTTCATCTTCCTCACCAAAGCCATGACTTTGGAGTGTTTGCTTGAATTTATAAGCTCAAAATAGCTTATAAGTTGTTTAAGTGTTTATAAACTCATTGAAAGTGTGGCAAATTAAGCTCTTTGAGAGTTTATAAGTTGTAAAAATAAACTCTTGAAACTTATAAGCTGTTAAAAAAATAAATAGGTTCACTCCAAGTTACCTACTTATTTGTCCATGAACTTATAAGCTGCAACAAAATTATAAAAATAATTTTACAATATTTTGTTATTATCATATTTACCCCAACAAAATCACTTATGAGCAGCTTAAAATGCAAAATAATTTATCATTTCATAAGCTTTTTTTAAAAGAGCTTATAAACTCATCTATCCAAACATTATGACAACTTGTAAGCTTTTAAAGTATGACATCTTATAAGCTCTTCAAAATAAGCTTAGCCAAACACTCAATTCGTCATTGTCGTGGCCTTTTTTCTCATCCTCTCCTCTATCAATTCTCTTATATTCTTTTTTTTTCAAAAAAAAATCACCCTCGACTACTTCATGCCACCCTAACAATGGCACAAAGTCATCGACCTGCAATTTCATGGATTCCAAGCTTTCTCTCATATATCGTTTCTCAATTTTCTTACTCGTCCATTTAATTAGTATGTTTTGTTTAAGTACGTTGTCCCGTCCAATATATAAGGTAAGATAACCCTCCCCTTAATATTAGTCTTTTTAAAGGGAAATGGATATAATATCCATTTCTAATATGGTATCATAGTATACCTCATTCAATAATGGGTCATCACCTAATATTGTTGTCAACAGATGATCCTACATATCTCCACTAAAAAATATATTATGTGTGTTTTTAAAAATGCATCTTAAAAAAAATAAATTTGACCCAATGCTAAATTCAATTAAAATCCTAGAATGAATAGAGAGTTGTTATTTATTTTCCTTAGAGTTGCTAGTTACTTTATATGTATAAATAGTATTTCACTTATGTTCATTGAGCACACAAGCCTTCACAATGTAATCTAAGACATTTTCCTCAATTTTATGTTATTTTTTATCCTTTAATGAGAAGAACGATATGCCTCCGATTTAATGCTTTGAGTTTATCTCGATTCAGGTTTATTTCATATCCATTTTCAATAAATTAATTTATATCTTTATCATTTTTTGCCGATCAGTTTGATGGATGTCCAATTTTTTTTTCTCCAATCAATTTTACTTCCTCAATAAGTTTTGTTAGGAAATATTTACAATAATTTTGATTTAATTTTCAAAAAAAATCCCTAAAAGAGTCTAGAATCTTAAGCTTATTTTTAGTTTTATTTTATATAAATTCATATCAAGACTAGAGGACCTCAAGACCCGAAGCAAAATAAACTCATAACGAAAGACTTCATATTGTAGTTGTACTGAAAAAAAAAAAAAAAGACATTGAGGTCTCTAATCTAAAAAACTACAATGAATTCAAAAAATGTGAAAAAAGTGTTACGTCCAACTTGTAAGGTAAATCAATGTAAGAACACGCACGCAACATATTTAGTAGAAAATTCTAAAGTCACATTAAGAATTGTGGACGTGTGAGTTTTTATTTCAGAACCACACAAACTAAATATTTATTTTTGTTACTCTATTTCGCTTTAATCTTTCAGTATATTCAATTGCACTGATATATAATCATCATATATTGAACATTGATTAATTGTAAAGTGAAACTTCTAAGTTAAATCTTTCAATTTTTTAAATTACGAGTTATCAATAAAACTACCAACTTTCTCACTTGATCTCAATCGAAATTGTCACGCCCCGATCCCGAGGGACGGTGCACGTGCTAGAGCGTGACCGGGGGAAAAGAAAAGAAGCGGGGAAGAAAGGGGGACATGGAACGTAATCATGATAGAAGAATTGTCCTTGAAAAATGGATAACAACTCATCTGTAACTAGGACTAATCTGAATGGGGAAGAGAAACAAATAAATCCACCAACAGATATAGTCAACAATGATGTCATGATCAATGAACAATTAAATGCAAAGAGATGCAATGCAAGATGAGGTTGGAGATTATAGCTCGTAACATGGGAGCGGTAATCCAGAATCCCAAGCGGCCAAATCATTCCAATACGAGTCGTCAATAGAGGGCGGAGGTTAGTGAGCATAGCCCGCCAAAAGGAGTCACTCACCCAACTCGCCAAGTATGGTCGGTGCTAAACGACAACATCACGAGGGGTCGAGGAGTAGAGCATCCAAGAGGGGCCAACTACGTCTAAGCTCTCCTATGACATGAACAATGGATCATTTTATTGCCAGGAAGCTAATAGCTTGAATAATCAGAGACTAGAAAAGAACATAAACTTGGCAGCAGAATACATAACAGACAGTTTGCAACAACCCTTGCCTTAGCCTCGCACGACACCACCAACCGCTCAATTTGTAAAATAATTTGAAAACATTTTGCAGGGTTGAGTACTAATGTACCCCGTGGGTTATGTCATTTAAAAACATTTTGCAAAATCATTTTCTGAAAAGAATATCCATGTTTGCACAATATCACATAGAAAGTTTTAAAACAGAAAGTCATTCTATGCATACCAAAACCATTGAGTACTCATTTTTCTTGGCTCAATATTGACATTAGATACCCTTTTATGAACATATAAGGACATGTCCATAATTTATGTCCTTCATCAGTAGGGAACTTTTACCCAAACTGACTTCACTCGATAATATATGAGGACAACCAACATAAACTCACGTGTACACTAACCATGTGCCAGTGCGCTAACATAGCGCATGATCAGATCGTCATGCTTGAGGGATCACTTATTGGATAAGGATCAAAACATTTTAACATGGACATTCATTTTAATTTTCATAAATATCAGAACTTAATAACTCAAAAATACATTTTGAAAACATATATACAAACCCACCTACCAGCAAACACCAATACCGTGTGATAATCGTAAATCTGTCAAACGTCTTGTTCACAATCGTAAGCACCTGAAAATTATTCGAAACAACTTTTGGCCTCAAATCCCAAAACGTAACGCGAATAAAGTGAAAATGAGGAATCGAGGATTTTCTAGGTCTTCTAAGGTCATTTTGGCAATACCCGTATTTTCAAATCAACTTGGCCTAAAAGGCAAAAATACTCAGGACTTTATTTCCTATAGGAATATGTAAAAACATTTTTAAAACATGCAATTTTACCTCAAAACTTAGTCGAGAAGATTCCTAATCTTTTTCAGATCTATGAAAATTGGACCGATGAAAATTAATGAAATCTCTTTTAGAAAATTCTATATTTTTTTCTTTACATGCACTATAAATTTTATCGAAAAATGATTGACCATAAATATTTTTCCTTTAGAAAAATATGAGAATAATGCAATAAATCATGACATGTTGACCCTAATCGGGGTGCAGATCTAAAATTCAATTCGGTAGAGTAACAATCTTATGGTCAGAAACTCAAAACTTTAATGGACCTTAGCCGTCTGATAGACCGATAGTCACGAACGGAAAAATGAATAAAGAAGAGAACGAGAGGAGAAAGCATAAAGATAACGGTATCAGAACGATGACGTCAGTGACTCGACGGCGACTAAGTCAAGCTTCATACCTACCTTCGATCTTACCCTAATGTACCTTGATTTGAGCCGATCCTCGATTCTCAAATTCGCAGAACCTCGATACTCGAAAATCACAAAAAGAAGCACTGCTGAGAAAATGAGCAATTGATGCTCTGGCCAATCACCATTATTTATAGGTGAGTTCTTGATTTTTTTCTATTATTATATTTATTATATTATATTATTATTAATGCTTAAACTTTAAAACGTCATAACTTCTGCATACGATCTCATTTTCGAGCAAACTCAAAGTCTACATCTTCCTTTCTTCGTACTCTACACAATGACTATAATATTGATATAGTTTCAGTCATGCATGGAAAAACTAATTTTTATACGATGTGTTTTAAACTTTAAAAATTCGTAGCGGTTAGTACGAATTCTTTTTGGGAAAAATTTGTGCCAATATTTTTCTTTTGAAAAACCCTACGAAATGAGTATAATATTGATATGCTTTTGACTTATGCATGAAAAGATCATTTTTAAAAGAAACGTTTAAAAAGTTTAATCGGGTGCCAATTTCACATGGTAGGTCCTAATAGGGCATAGTTTCTCCCTAAAATCCATAATTAGTCATTGTAAGATATCTAAACTCTATTAGAAAAATTTGGGGTATTACAGAAATATTAGTCCAACGGTCATGTACTAAGTATAAACTGATTTGTATCTAAACTGAATGCCTAGACTAAACCTCCCTTCAATATATGCTCACGTACACTGAACATTTAAATGTAAAAATTTTCTACTGGTGTATTCCCTCATACACCCGATTAACTCGTACTGGGACCAACATATGGTATCAGAATAATGTGTTTAACGATAATTGTTTCTACACCCTTTGCGTGCTTAAGGTCATTCTATGAAGAATACTATTAGGCTCTCGATGTTTACCATCAAGGATTATGACTACTGGAGATACCGAGTGTCTTCATTGCTAAAGACACATCACATTATGATTGAAAAGTTATAACAACTCGACATATTCATATCCAAGTTAGATACTTAGTATCAACAACATAACCTATGACGGACATCACTCGTAAAGGTGTCATGGCCAAACCCAAGCACAAATATACAAGCGATGAAAAGAACATCGTCAGGTTGAACGACTATGAAAAACATATCATCTCAGGAACCATGAGAAAAAGCTCATGCTTGTACACGTATGAGTCGTTTGGTTTGATTGATATGATAATTACCTCTAAATCTTTTCCTTCTTATCAATAATACTTCATTTTTTACATCTTCTTAGTAATTTCATTCATTCTTATTCCCCTTAATTACTCAAATGAATGTTAATATAATCTCTTCAATTTTGTAATGATTATACAATCACTTATTTGAGTGATTAAGGGGCATAAGATAGAGATGTAAATGTGACAATCCTATCACTCATATTAATCAAACCAAATGACTTCGTTCAATATTGTAAGATAGCCAAGGAGATGTATAAATTTTTGAAGCAGATGGAAAGTCGTTTAGTGCATTGAGCTACCCGTTATCGTACCCATTTCAAAGTGGATTAATGAATCATTTCACAATATATTCTTATCTCCAACCTCTTTTTTTTTTTTTAAGTAGTATTCAATAACTGTGAAGATTGAAAGTATGAGATAAATATTGTTGGTCCCGATATAGCAGATGTTGGTGTAAGGGGGGATACACCAACTGCAATTATTCATTTTCTTGCTAAGTTAAGATCAAACAGATCGTGATCACATATCAAAGAACGTTGGTGATCTGTTGTTCTGTAATCTGTGTTTTGAAAACACAAAAGATGAATCAGATAGTAGTTTGATCTGTATATCGTGTTCTGTTCTCACAGATGATGTGAGTACAGACCGTGCGGAAAGTGGTGGATAATGTCTGTTGTTCTATTTAGAAAAACCTTTTGAATTAGCCTAGTGTTATTTAAGAGGTTGTTTACAGAGTATGCAATATCACAGATTATGTATGATGGTTGATATGCACAAATCGAATGTTGTAAAGTAATGTAACGAACACAAGGTTTTTATGTAGTTCAGGAAACCTCATATGTCCACGGACTATCAAACTGATAGTTCTCTTCACTAACTTGTGATTACAACTTCTCGCTTATTTAGACGAGTAGATGGCCAGTCACAACAACAAGTCTAAACTGGACTTGAGTTGTGCACGAATAAGGTCGTGACCTTTACACTTACTATGTTTATAAGAGTGAGTGTTCTTCCAAAAGATTGAAGGTTAGAGGAAGATAGAACTAAAATTACAGTGCAATTGTAACTTAATACAAGTTTAGTTCTACGTGGGGTGTGTTCTAGTTTAAAATAAAATCTATGAATGCTAAGAACAAGTGGATTCTGATAGTGCAGAAAGACTTGAGTGAAATGCAGTGAATATGAACTTGAGAGTTTGACTTCGAAAGCTTGAGAGTTTTTCTGCAGAGTTTGATCGCTTGGAATCCAGTGAGTTGTAATGTACTCATTGATGGCAATGTGTCCTTTGTTGTCATTTTTGGTATGATATCGTTTCCCAGTATTCAAATTCTTTTACCAGAATACGTATATGAGAACGAAGCCTACGTGGCACCAAAGTGTACAAGTGAACAAATGACCCATTTAGGCAGATCATCTATCACTTAAGCATGTCACAGATCACCCCTTGATCTGTGTGCTGAACAGATCACTCCATGATCTGTTAAGTAAATCACCTTTTGTGATTTTGGGATACTCCATAGTTAGGCAACATCTGGACATAATGTTTCCTACAATATGTGTCTATGACAGAACGTCTCCTACGTTCTGTGTCTTGTAAGCTCTGCTACAAGACCTAGTCTAAGTATAGATGCTCTATAAATACAAATCGTGAATTATGTTATGTCTTTACATTTCAACATCTTTAGAAAACAATAAATCTATAACAGATTAAGTTATGACCAGATCATGACTCACGATCTATTCATTTACATTGTAATCTGTTAACTAACATATGAAAGTAAAACTCAAGTTTAAGTTGATCTCCTACAGACAAATCTTAACTCAAATCTTATTATCTTTACAGATTAGATCAACTCCCATGCACATAACATACTACATTATGTGCTGGTAAATATTTAAGTAAATTTTTTAAGTGTGTGTTTCGATAACCATCATCAAAACATATAACAAAGGGTTCCCAACAAATATGATGAATTTTATTTTTATTCATCTAGCTACGATTTAAATATTTTTCTTTTAAGTGTGATTTGGTCACGTGAGTGATAATCACAGATTAGCTTTAAGAGCACACAAGTGATTAGCTAATCAACTTAGGAGAATCTTATTAAAAACTCGTAGTTGATCGAACAAGCATTAAGTGTAGATTGAGGATAATCCCTACCCTAGTCTTAACTCATTTGAGTACCTTGATTATTGCTTTCATTAGTTAGATTGTTATCACATCTTCAAGCTGATTTAGAGTGTTAGAACTTCTTTTATTTCATTCAAGTACTTATATATTGTTGTCCTGCATAGTCTTCATTTGAGATACGACATTCGGGTCTACTAGCACGTATTGCATTTTAATTCATTAATTTAAGATACGTTTTAGTTCGAACAGAAGACACCATAATATCTTCAGGTTTATCTAACTTTGATAATACTTCTTGCTGTTTAGAGCTTTAACAGCTGTCAGAATCTGCATGATTCTTAGTTCCAGCTCACTAATCGACTCTTTTGGCATCTGCAAGAAAGTATCAAATTTTTGGCATTCAAATCGTGCCTCGACACGCATTTCTTGGCCCGACACGCATCGTGCCTCGACTCTTGGTCCATTTCTTGGCCCGACATGCATCTTTGCTCGTTGGTTATACCATTAGGCTTCCAATTAAACCATTTTTACCACCAAAATCTATAAAAAGTTATAAAACACGACAAAACGTAAAACGAACACAAAATACTAAAATAAATAAAATACGACACGAAAAACTCTAAAATACGATACGAGATAATATCCATCATATCAATAAAACATATAAAATGAGTGTTTATCACACCTATATATAATTAATGGTTAAGAGTAATTGAATTAAATATAAATATATTTCCTTATAACGGGGAAATAAAATTAATTTAAAAAATCAAAATTCTTGATTTTTTTTAATGGGTTAAGTAACAAATACAACCCTAACATTTGTATTAACGAAGTAATTTAGACCCTAAAGTCAGGGTTGATATTGTCACGTTCAATAATTATAGCAAATTTGACATATTTCAACCCTAACTTTAGAGTTATAATTGCTCTAAAAGTAAATCAAATTCTGATTTCTCACATTTTTATATTAACCAAATTCTAATTACGACAATACACTTATAATGCATTAATGAAAAATTCTTCAAGCTAAATGATAAACAATATAAGAAAACAAATATAAAATAATTATCTCATATATATAATATAAATTGTAATTATTTTATTTTTTTTCGTGCATCGCACGAGTAATGAGAGTGACAAAAGGAAATACTTCCTTACCTATTATTTATGATTGTAATGTAGTGTAGTTAGTTACTTAAAATTCTCCTCGCACATGCATTACCGAGCAATTAAAAATGTCATATGAACAAAATAAGATACGCTTCACCTACTGAGATATGCATTTCCGTTGTGAGAGAGAGCTTTGTCCGTAGCATTTGAATTTCTTCCCGTTGGAATTATCGTCCTTTTTACCATTTTTTGTGTCTGCAAATAAGATATGCTTCACCTACTGGGATCTTTTCAGAAATGAAAATGTCTACGAAACTAGTCAATCCACTCAGTAGATAACTTCTAATAACTTAAACTTCAGTGCAGAGCTTCAGACAATGAACTCTTCATGCTTCAATATTCTCTGAGTCTTGAATACTTCAGAGCAGTACTCCAGAGAGTTGTCCTTCAGTTTTGACTTCTTAACTGAGTTTTGTATAACTTCAGTTCTAGTGACTTAACTTCTGTCTTGGGCTCTTCAGACTATTTGTACCTGTAAACTAAACTTATTAACAAGTGAGTTCGAGAAAAAGACTAAAAACCAGTTTTTCAGTTTTGAGTTTAATACATCTTTTAGGAAGGTTTTGGAATTTGAATCAAAACCCTTATAAATATTTCTCAACACTTCAAATTAATAATGTCATATATAAGTATGTCAAGTAATTTTTATATCATAACAAAAATTAGAATATCATAATAAAATTTAACTACAAATAATAATGACTTTATATATATATTATAAATTATTTTCAATATACAAAAATGTTATTATTGACTATTATATATATATATGGTTAAAATTTAATTGACTATTATATATATGTGTGTGTGTAATTATGATATTATGATTATAACGATTATGAAATTAATAGAGTTATTTTACCCATCTCTCGTACATAATATATTTTCTCAACGTAATTATCTTTAAATTTATTATTTTTACTCATGTAAATGAATAATTAATATTTGATAAAAGATTATTAATTCTCACTTTTCGATTAGAGTTTATTCATTAGGGTATAATTTAATATTTATTTTACATAAAATGTTAAAAAATTAAAATAAAATAAAATTATAGCAGCACATATACTTATGTGAAATTACGTGATATTTACACATCAAACGCAAATATAATCTGCATGATTTTAAAAAAGATATTAACTAATATAAGTTTACTATGTTGTCCATTACATCACATCCAAAAAGATTTGGAAATAATTTTAAATTAGATCCAAATCATTAATTATATATTAATTAACAAATTATAATATATCATAATTAATCTCTAAATATTTGTTTCTATTTGATTCAAATCTTAAAAAAAAAAAAGATTATATTAGTATTTATATATGAACCGAGTGATTAGAGAATGACATTTAAACAATAAAGTTAAACACGAGTCATAAATCACCAACAATCTATATATATAGGTTTTAGTAAAGAGATTTTCAAACACATTCATGGTGTGTGCAATTTTAATATGTATATATTGTGTTTACCTTAATTTTTTTAGTTTTTAAAACTCCTTATTTCTTTGGTATAAACAACGTCATTATTTAATTTCTCAAAGATATAATGTTGATATAAAAGATTAAAACTTATGTCCATCAATGTTTGTTATATTTTAATTTTCTATTTTGGGATTATATTTTTTCTCCATTTTATTCTTATGATTTTCATTATTTGCAAAATTGTCACTAATGAGCCCACAATATTTTTAACTAAACTAAAATTACCCAACCCAATTAAAACCCTAACAGCCCATTACTTAACCTTAACTATACTTAACCTAATCCTCTACCTAACCACACTCTATCTGGAAGCATATCTCATTTATCCCAATCTCTCGTTCTTGCAACTTGAAACCCTAGAACCTTAACCTCTCTTCTCCGACATTCGCGATGGGTGATTCTCAATCGCCACCCTGTTTTTCGCCCTACGAACCTTCATCTCAGTTCACTCCCGCGATCTCTACCAATTCTGTATATTGTGATTTATGGAAGGAACCCTCCTATTTCTTTAGTGAATCGGATACTGTGGTGGAAAATACACCATTTTTGGAAGAGATTGGCTTAGATCTCGCTAGATCTAAGCCAACTCATCCAATGAATGTCGTGGTGGATGAAACCCTAGATCCAGAACTTGTGGTTGGGAAATGCGAGTGGTCGGAGGAGAAGAAGGACTGGTTCAAGAAATTGGCTGGGATATGGCTTCCCATAGTTGTCCCATTCCTGTTTGGTAATGAGAAAAGTAAAATTTTTAGGGTTTGTTGCTTCGATTTTGGGCATAGTTGGCCTGTGCTCTTGATTTGTGATCTGTTGAGGGCGTAGTTGGCCTGTATTATTTGAAATTGTGTTATGTTGAGGGCGTAGTTGGCCTATGTTATCTTGATTTGTGATCTGTTGAGGGCATGTTGGCTTGTGTTGACTTTATTGATATGTTTCTGGGACCTTATCTACACTTCTGATGGCGTAGTGGGACCCTATCTCCAGTTCTACACTTCTTACACACCACTTCACTTAAAGTCAAAACACTATATTAAAACGCGTACTAAGTCAAAACGTAAGAAACAATGAGGGGGTGTCTTATTTAGCAAAAAGTGAAATGGAAATACCCGTAGTATCTTCTTAATTTTCCTTCTTCATCATGAATCATTCAATGCCAAATTATTCAATTGAATAATGAAAAGAAAAAAAAAATATCGATTTGACATTACAATTTAAGAATCATTATTTGATCGATTTGGCATAATTCACACATTCATCCAAATTGATTTCATTTTTAGTAGCATTTATGCTTTAATTGTTAAAATTAATTTGATGAAATCTGTAATTTGGTAAACAAATAATGCAGGAATTTCCAATTGATTATCACATTTTTTTTATGAAATTAAAATGGAGAAAATAAATGTGCTAATAATCAATTAAAATTAGCATGTCAGCATTTCTGTCAGTTCTAGAGTCTAAACTACTCAAATCAAATGGAATATCAAAATGTTTGATTTGATTCATGAAACTATTAGAATTATTCATATAGTATTTAGTATTTGTATTTAAATATTAAATGATAATTCATATTTAATTTGTTATAAATAATTAAATAATTTAATTTAGTCTTTTAATATATCAAAAAATAATATTTAAATTTAAAATTCCATTAGATTACTGCAATTGAATAAGTTTCATTATCATAAAAATTGAAAATTAATTTTTTTACTATATATAATAAAATTAAATTTTAAATAATTATATGAAAAAATATTTTTTATTTAATTATATAAATATTAATATAGAACTATATTATTTATATATTTATAAATATTGAATCAAATATCATAATATTTAATTTTATATTTATAATACATTTAATTTGTATTTGATTACTAATAAAATAAAAAATTACTACTTTGTATTCTAATTTTGAATATCAAATGGGACTAAAATGATTTCATTAGTTTACAGTCTTCTCTTCGTCTGGCCCCCTGTCTCTTGCACCTCTCTCGCATCGGCGGCGTCATCCATCCCCACCACCACCTAGACGCATCGTTACCAACGGTGCGCCTCCTTTCTTTCCAGTTTTTTCGTTCTTATTTCAACTTTTATTGTTTCAAATAATTGAAAATCTTTTAAAATAAGAGTTTAAGACAAGTTCAGTTTCTCTAGAGTTCGAAATTGAATTGTTGGAGTTTTAGCTAACAAGAGTTGAAGAGAACTTGAAGTGAATTCTGACCAGGCGAATTATAACACTTCTAGTTAATATACTATGATGTGTGCCCCATACCCAAACAGAAAATGTCTACAAAAATCTCATAATCCTTTTCGCGTAATCCTTTTTTGGTTCTCTCTCTATTTGTAGCCTATTTTCCTCCATTTCTTCAGTTTTTTGCACCCCTTGATTTTTGGTTCTCTCTATTTGTAATTTGTAGCCTCTATTTTCCTCCATTTCTTCAATTTATATCTAATAGTTTTTAGTTTATTTTGCATTTTTTTCCTTTAATATTTGATCTATTATTGTACCCTTCACGGGCATTATCTATATCAAGAGGAAGATCATTCAACCCATTTCGTAAAATATCAAAAAGTCTACTTTTTTTCGCTGCGTTATTTTTTATTCTAAAAATAATTGAACCTTATTTTTGGTGGGGTGCATTTCATCCATTCTCGTGTTTTGCACAATAAAGGTCCAAGCTTGATCCTGAAACAGAGTTTGCGTGTGCTGATATCACTTTGGATATTCTAAGTTTTCCCTTTTTGTTTACGTTCTTGTGGTTACACGATACTTGTTTAGACACAATAATGTTTGGAATTCTAGATTTTGCAGAGATGGGTACTGAAGGGTTTAGCAGTAAAAAATGGAGTTGGCCGGTTAGACAAGAAGACTCGAACAGGTTTAGTGCTATAATCTCGTTTACTTGGAGTTTTCATATCTCTTTCTATTTTTGCTAAAACAACATTCGAACATCAATACGGGTTTGGAAGTAGGAGGATATAGGATTTTAAAGCTATGATTTAGTGCCTCCTCAGGTAGATAGTAGATATCGCTGATATATAATCAAGAGTAGTCATTGTGAGCCATGTTTCTTGTTTCATTATAATTTCTTGCATATGCATGTGGCAGAAGTTGAGGATACGAGTACATTATCAGTGTAACATTTTTAATGTAGATCCCAATTGTTGATTCTGTATTATCCAATGTTCATAGTTGTACCGAAGTGCTGGTGGTATACTTGGAAAATCAAAATTTTCTGGTTTTAGCTTAGCTCTTTGAATTTCAGAAGATAAATGTTGTATAGGTTTCTTTTACAAGAGTGAAATTGTGTTGAACAAGTGAATTAATCATTCTAGATTCTAAGCTCCCTTTCTTACCAGAGGCAATTTCAAGGATAGCAAAAGATATCAGAAGGGAAACGTATCCACAGAAACAGATTCCCGTAGAAAGGTGGTAAGACACCTTATTGTGGCCTACTCTATTGCATATATTGTTCTTTCATCTATTCTTATTAAATCTTATGAATTGAAGGTTATTGGGTCTTTGGAGATGACTTAGATACCATGTAATCTTGGTCTTCAACATTTTTAACAACTGCTGACTCATCTTAATGATGATCCTCTTACAGCATCTGTTGCACGATTGGTGGCTGGTCAAAGCAGATCCAGATTCCCACGGTAAAATATTAGGCATTGGAGGCTTCACTTTGAAAGAGTAAAGTTTGGCTTCTTACTATTTTCTTTACACAATTTGCATGGAGTTTGAGAGAATGCAGAAATATAAAGAGTTCAACTGAACTTTGAAATATTCCCAGGACACGACCTCACTGTGAATACAGTTTGTATTTTTGGTTCTATAACTTTTGAGAAACTAGTGCTGTCTATGGTTGTTGTGGTCTAAAGGATTCAGAGCTAATGGTCTAAAACTGAATCATTCTGAGCTTACACTAGGTTGTTTTCCCATGGAGAATTTGAGTTTCTGGAATGCTTAGGGTAATATAAAATCCAGCATGAGGAATGAGGATGGTAAATAGCTCAATTAAAGTACTAAAACAATCCAGGATCATATAGAATTATAGATACATATATCCAATTGCCTTAAATTCCTGGCCTATTAATATAAACTTACCTTGCAGGATTATGGCTTCAAAATTATGTAATGATGATGGATGTGGAAGCCTGATGTTGTCAAATGTCAATGCAATAGGCTGTGAAAGGCTGTTTATCAATTTGTGTAATACAAAGCTATTTCAATAGGGATTTTGAAGCAACATCAAAGTTGTTAATGAAAAGTTCCATATAGAACGCCTCATTTGAGATTGTATTTGGTTAGAACCACTGATCAAGTAGATGCTAGTTGAGTTTTCATTAATAAATATGAAGATATGTCAACTTGTATATTACTACGCTATTTTTTCAGGGCATGCATTTCTTGGTAAATATGAAGATGTGTCATCTCGTATATTACTACGTTATTTTTTCAGGGCATGCATTTCTTGGTAGCCCCTCTTGTTTATTAGTCAACGGACAAATTTCTTTAATGTCAATCATACACCTCAAACCTTCCACCTTGCCTCTTCTGCAAGTATTGTATCAATTCACGAACTTTATTTTGTTGATTTCAATATTGCAGAAACCAAGGAAAAAGATGTTTCTACTCTGCAGCTATAGTCAAGAAACACGATGCTGTTACACTTGAGACGGTTGATGGCATAACACTTATGCTCCATGGATATCTCAATAGATCTCGCACACTTGAAAATGGTTTTTCTGAGAAGGTACTTGATTTAGCTTCTGCTATTTCATTTCTGTCCCAGACTATGGCATCCCCACGTGCCTCACCACATAAATTACCATATTTTTTAATGTTTTCCTACTTTTGCAGGTGTGTGATCATTTTTTGATCGGGTTTCCTTACTACTGGGAAGAATTTGCTTCCTTATCCGGCAGTGAAGAACCGGGATGCTCTTCCCCTTCAACAGGAGTTTCTCCTGAGACTCCGGCCCAAGAAACCCGTGGAAGCAATAAGATGAGAGAAAATACTGCTGAGGCTACACCAACTGAAGCTGCAACTCCAGCCCAAGGAACACGTGGAAGCAATAGGATGATTGGGAACACTGCTGAGGCTACACCAACTGAAGCATCAAATGTGAAAAAAGGAACTCGTAAGCAGAAACAGAGTATGGATTCTTCCAGTGTAGCTGGAGGTCCTCTAACACGAAGTAGATCTCGATTACTGGCAAGTAAGAGATGTTCGAAGAGATTAATGCAACATGCAAATAGGTGAACCATTTTATGCGACAAACCATGCAACTCGGAAGCTTGCTAACTTTCATTATAGAGTTTTGGCTGCTAATTTTGCAGATAAACATGTGCTAATGAAGTATATTTTGAGATGCTAAAATGTCAATAGGACTCATATGAGGGAGATAAATCCATTGTTAATTACAAATTAGAAGTGCTGTTCCTGTCATGGATGAAGAAGCCCTTCAAAACTGTTTGTACAAGCTTAAATCTTTCTTGTTTCTATATATGATTATTATTATTTCAAGAGGGCTAAATTTAGAGTCCCAACCTGTACAAAAGTAAATGAAAATAATAATGCAAATGAATATTGAGTTGTCACATGCTATGTTTTAGAAAAATTGACAAGAAATGTGACATGTTAGTGGTGGGAGAAAGAGATGCCTTTGTGCAGCCTCATATGATTGTCCAAACCCCTTTGGAAGCTTCCACTTTTGTTTTGTCTTTCTCTTTGAGGATTCCATGCCTTTTCCATTCAATCACTCTCTCCTTTACATACTAAAACCTCTCCCCTAATCCACTCTGGATATTCTTACACATACAAAACCATCCATACTTACATACATACATAAGAAATAGAGACAGAATCACTCAATCAACAACTATCAACTGCTATTGTATATTTATTTCACTCTTGTTACTCGTTCATAAACCTTTTAAGTAAAGCATGCATGACCCCCCTTTGCAAACTTTAACAGATAAATTTGCTGTCTCTGAAAATGGATGTTAGACACATCACAATCACTTTATGCACAAATCACACACACATACACATAGTACACAAATACTAAAAGGAGAAAGGAAAACAAGTACATATCAATGAGCTTGCCTCTGACTCAGTTCTCATAATGAAAAAATAATAGTGCCGTTGAGATTTGTGTTTGGTTTCTTGATGCTCTACTGCTAAATGCAGATTATTTTCTCTTGATTCACTGTTTTTTTCTTTCTTTCTAGGAATCAATCTAATTTATATTACGTTATTGCTATGTCTTGAATCTCCCGCTCCGCATTCGGGGTGCGGGGAGCGGAGCGCCCCTAAAACCCAAACGGTATGCATTATTGGGCCTTAAGCTCAATTTGACGTATTCCTTAGTTATATACTCCCTCTGTCTCACTCAAAAATATGTTATCATCTAACCAATGGGTGAACCACGTAAATTATTATATTTTTTTAAGCTTTTTTTTTTATTTGTTCTTTTAATCCTAATTTGCTGGTGTCAATATATTTTTATTCATCATGCATTCATTTTCTTTGTGATGTTAAATGAAATGGAGTATCTCAGTGGCAAGGATTCCTAATTTGCTGTTTTGAAATAAATTATGAGGAGATGAGATGCTTGTTTTTGTCTTCTACTCATACAAATATTTTCTTTATTAAAATTAGAGCTCAATTATCCATGACTGTAAAGCATGTCTGTCACTGTTAATAAGAAAAAAGTGCATCACTTACTCCCAAATGACATTATCTTTTGGAAAAAACTTAAATTATTTAAATATATTCTCATGTTTGACATTGTAAAGAAACAATTTTATTTGGTAGATCAATTTGTGTAGAGTTTTGTAAAAAGATAAAAGAGAAGTTTCTTGGTAATGTGTGACAGTCTCTGTTTTTTGCTTTATTTTTTTGTGAAGCTGTTACTATAGTCCAATATTCTACTCTATTTTAGTACACATGAATTTTCAATCAGGTTGTTAAATTATCAGCTTCTGATTTGAAAGTTGAGTGATTAAATTTTTGTAAGCACTAAACACGCGGTCACTATTATTGTTAAAGTTTAGATTTTGTTCCAAAATTTCCCTATTATAACAAAAAAAATGTCATGGTTTTTGGAATATTGAAAACAAGACATCACCTTTCTTTTGTCATCTGTGAAGAGAATGCAGTAGGGTAGCATTTGAGAAGACAGATAAAATAAAAACATTAAAAAATAAGATAGATAAAAAATAGTAATAGCAGAAGTAACAAAAATTGCAAAACTTAAAGAAATAGCATACAGTAATAATAATGAAAACAATATAATAGTAATAATAAACAATACGTCTTCCAATATCCTCTGATTCCGCTGTACGCACGGTGGCAGGGAATCGTTGAATTGAATTTTTGTTATTCTATATACTCTCAATATTTTGGTTAAAAAAATACATTTTTTTTGAAATATAATAACGAAATTAAATCACAGACATGCACCCATAGATTTTGGAAAAACAGATTAAAAGGTTATAATTGTCATAAAATGTGTAAAAACAACAAATATCCATGCTTAAGAAAATTATTCTCCATTAATTAGGATTAGAACCTCCATGCACTATCATACTCAATATGCAGCTTTTTTTATTCAAAGAAAGGTAATTTTATATGACGACAAAAAGAGAGGCCCTTAATCATCTTTTTCTTTTCTTGGAAAAGGTCAAGACGGCACAACACCTATTTCCCTTTTTCATTTTATTTCATAAATTTACTGGTATTATTTCATGTGATTCTAGGACAAACGTTACTCTCTTGTATGCTCCACGACAATGTGGGTATCTATCTATCTTTTCTTCACTTTCCTTAATGTTTTTCACAAAGATTAGACAAATCATAACCCCACAAAATTTCATTTCCTTTTAAGCATCCAATGTTACCTTTTTAGCCTCAACTTTCATCCCTTTTTAGGACTACTTATGTTCTTATGTTCTCTAACCCATTTCACTTTGTTTTCTTCTTCTTTTACATGCACACATATTATAATATATTTTTGTTATCGTGTATATACATTTTTCTTAAAGAGATACTGTGACACAATCCCATTTCGATTAGTGTCAAAATTTGGGTTTCTTGGATTGGATCAACTCATTTGGAGTGCCTTCAGAGGCGCCTACAGACAGATAAAATATTAATAAAAGTTAAAACATCAATTTTCATGTAAGTTTAAATATTCAAGAGACAATTTGAATTTCTAATCTATTTTAATCAATATTGGAGTTTTCTATGACAAAGAAGCACTTCAAATACACCAATAAAAATTAGTTTTAGTCAACCCCTATTTGCCTTTTCAAAATTAGTATATTCACAGAGTAGGTTAGCCAATTATCAAGAATCAAATACTCCATGAAACTAGTATGTTAATGTCATGATTTAATTTAAATAATCACTAAAACAATGATACCATAAATGTTGACTTAGAGACTGATATTAACATTTTTACCAAATTACAATTATGGAAAATTTGATTAGGTAAATATATGTTGATTTCCTACCCATGCAATAAAACAATATAGAATAAACTTTAATTTTTTTTTGACTTTATATACTTTTTATTTATTTATAAAAGTTCAGTTATTATCCAATATAAGTTATGAGTAAGAATAGATACATTACCATTTATCTAATCTTCAAAGCCGCGAATTTCCATAACCTTTTACCTTCACCTTTTCACTTTCACTTTTTGTTGACCTCAAATTCCAAACCTTCTTTTCACCAGCCTTACTCTTATTGTATATTCGTGTTTATTACTACTTAATTCATTTTCTGGAAATAAAATTTTATATTCACTAGCTGTTTTTTCTCTCTCTCCAAAACCATGGTAAGATAAATACTTGCTTGGTGTAGTGGTTGCAGTCAGCCTGTATTACAGTCTAATTATACAAATATATGGCTGGAAATTGATATACTTAAATACTCCTATGAATAGGTTGAGATTTAGACACATTATTAAAATCTAACATTGCAAGTTATTAAGGTTTCATAGAAGTATATATTTGTCGGTTATTGATAATGTAGAGGGGATGGTCACCAACTCCCACTTACAAGTTACAACACAACTCTTGAAAGGAATGTGGATTTGGAGCTTACTTCTCATTTCTTGTCACTAGAAATCCTCTCCTTTCTGTTTCTTTTTTGTTTGGGTTCAATACTTCAGTCACTACTTCTACTTAAGTCGCATTAGCCACCTTTTCATTTTTCCTTCTTTCTTTCTTGAGTTTCTTTTGCTTGCTGCTGCTAAACATTGTAGTGCCACCTTTCAGACAAACTAGTATGAGACTTTCTTCCCTAAATTCAACAAAAGAGAGGAAGCCCACACACATTTCTCCCTCGAAATCTCATGTTTGCTACCACTTTTACTTCTTTTAACACCAAAAGCCTCTCCTTCCCCAAAAGCCATTGTTGCAGCACCACATATTGGGAAGCTTTTCTTTTGTCAAAGAGGAAGTACTTGTAGTTATAAAGGCCTGTTCTTTATTGGCCATTTTGTTTGCTCGTGGTGCAGTTTTGCATATGTTTCCTTCCAACACTTCTCTTCAGACCAACACATAGCATCAAATATGCTAACAAAAATTGGGGGTTTTGACTTGAGCTGAGGTTTTTCAAGACCCCTTTTTGCCCATTCTGTGTTTTACACTGTAAAAAACTCAATCTTGATTTTGGGAACAGAGTTTTTCACTGGTAACGTCTCTTCTTGATTTCCTTTGTATTTCTCGGTTTTGTATATGCTTTGCCCTTACATGCTTGCTGAGAGTACGTTTCATTTTTTCATTTTTTTCATTTTTTTCATTTTTTTCATTTTTTGCAGAGATGGGTTTTAGACACCAACGTTCCAAAAGGTACTTTCTTTGAAACATAATTATTTTTTGTACTTTCTGGCTAGAGTTACCTTTGAAACATAAATATTTTGTCATGGGTTTGTAGAGTAGGAGGATGGAGGGCTTCTGACCTATGGTTTAGTTTCCTTCTCCTCTATTATGTAGTAAATGACTATGACTTCGTAGTTATTTCTTTGTCTGATACTATTTTCTTGCATACGCACATAGAAAGAGTTGAAAAAGAAATCACAGTACGTGAATCTGTGAAATCTTGGATAGAAATTCCAAACATAGAATGTGATATTTGAAAATCTTGAATAGAGGTTCCATGTTTGTAAGATTTTGTATCATCTGCTTAATTTGTTGGTATATTTGGAGAATTGAACTTTCTAGTTATACACTAATCTTTCTCTCTTTTGAGTTTAAGAAGATAAATGTGACTTTATTCTCTTTTACATGATAGAAAATACATTCAATTGTCATGTAAACTTCTAAGTCTCTCTTTCATACCATTTTGCTACAATGGCAGTTTCCCTGATAACGAAAGACCGGAGGAAGGTAAGCTGGTTCAATCTGCTGAAGCAGCTACTGGCGCGAAGTTGGTAAGACACCTCACTGTGGCCATCTCATCTTGTACTCTATGTATCCATTGTTTTACGAAGATTCACTCTTTAGAAAGCCGATCAACATTTTGTATTGTCCTGTGTCCCATCTAAAATCTTAGTTTTTACAAATATTTTCAATTTCTAGTATCTTATTGAGTCGTATTCACTTTGGACAAACGAATTTGATTCTGATGCTCGTGTCGATTTCTCTCTTGCCAGGATATGGGACCCTTTAATGGTTGTACCGGCAACAAGAAGAAACTTTCATCAAATGCTGAGGTACAACATTCTTTGAGGCAAGAGGTATTGGAGCATGTTGATTTTTACAAGCTTCTCTAAACTTCAGTCTTGAGCTAAATTATAAGTACAATTTTGGATGTTAATTTCTTGTGCAGCTAGTATGGCTACATATTAACATTTGTTACTATGCAGATATTGACGCTCGAGAAGAGATTACACGACCAAGTTTCTGTCCGTTGTGCTCTGGAGAAGGCACTTGGTTATGGAGCTTCCTTGCACTATATTACTAACGAAGCCACAATCCCTAAGGTTGCTGTCCTTTTGCTTGCTCTGCCCTGTATATTCTAATACTTTTATTGCTCCCTCACTCGTCACATGTAGTAAATAATATTAGGAAAAGGAATATCTCTCTTAGGTTGTACTAATAAGCTTCTTCGCTTTCCAGCCTGCAACGGAACTCATTAGAGAAATATCGGTGTTGGAGCTAGAAGTTGGGCATCTGGAGCAATACCTTCTTTCACTCTATAGGAAAGCATTTGATCAACAGAGCTCTTCTCTATCTCCACCTAAGAAGGATGAAGGAATTAAATCTCCCTTAGCAACACCAAGGAGAAGGCGCTTAGATTTTACAACATCTGATATTACATCGACACCAGCTGCTGAAAAGCCGAGGAAGGAAGCTGATGGCGTATCTGAAGAGAAAATTTTAGATTCTGGTGTTCAACGGTCACATTCTTCTCTAGCTCAACGCACAGCTCTTGAAAACCGAACCTCTCCATCATCAGAGGCCTTGGGCAAGGCTGTTCGTGCATGTCATTCTCAACCGTTATCCATGATGGAGGTATTGTCTTTATTCCCGGAACCAAAAAACTATTCTGTGATCTCATCCTTTGATACATTATCCTAGAAATTCCAAATGGCATGCATGTTGAAAATTGAATATATTTTCTAATTCATAGTGTGAACATTATCTGATATACCAATATCTTTCTGCACTTACAGTATGCACAGACCTCTTCTTCCAATGTAATCAGCTTGGCCGAGCATCTTGGGACCCGTATTTCTGATCATATTCCAGAAACTCCTAACAGACTTTCTGAAGATATGGTTAAGTGCATGTCCAGCATCTATTGCAAGCTTGCCGACCCTCCAGCAGCAAATCACGGCCTCTCGTCTCCGTCTTCATCATTATCATCTATAAGTGCATTTTCTCCGAAAGATCAATGCGACTTGTGGAGTCCAGGGTTCAGAAAAGATTCTTCTTTTGATGTTCGGTTGGATAATCCTTTCCACGTTGAAGGACTGAAAGATTTTAGCGGACCTTACAGCTCCATGATTGAAGTGAACTGTATATACAGAGATAGTCAGAAATTGAGTGACATCGAGTTCTTGTTACAGAACTTTAGGTAAGATCTAATGTCATGTTGATATGTCTTAGGTGAATTCATGCAATTCAGTCACCGAGTTCACAACTTTGCAGGCTGCTTATTTCTCGATTGGAAGGGATAGACCCGAAAAAGATGACACATGAGGAAAAGTTGGCGTTCTGGATTAATGTGCACAATGCTTTGGTGATGCATGTAAGAATGTTGCTATGTATAATGTTGAATTTGAACAATGTTTCTTATGATTAGTTTAATGACGTTATCGTTTCTTTTGCGAATCCGAATAGGCTTTTTTGGCATATGGTGTACCACAAAATAGCATGAAGAGAATGTTTCTACTCTTGAAGGTGAAAAAATTAATTTGTTTCGGGTGGGTTGAAGTACATTACATGGTCTAACTCTTTCCGTTAACAGGCTGCCTACAACGTCGGAGGTCAAATAGTAAGCGCTGATGTCATACAAAGTTCAATCCTCGGATGTCGACTGTCTCGTCCTGGACAGGTACACGAAATGCTGTGTTTTTTGCCTGCCCATTTTTCTATCGATATCTTTCACTTTCTTTTATCGTCGTTGTCTTTAAAACTCTAGGCAAACTGTTTATGCTCATTATACTAGCTCGATATTCAGTGGCTTAGGTTGCTGCTTTCTTCGAAAACAAAATTTAAAGCTGGTGATGAACGGCAAGCATATGGTATAGAACATCCCGAGCCTCTTCTGTACTTTGCTCTCTCGTCCGGGAGCCATTCTGATCCTGCAGTAAGCATCCTCGTTTTTATTCTATACTTGTTTTACTTCAATATCAGCATTGCTTAATTACATAAGTCGCTTCTGCTTTGGGGAAAATTAGATTTTAAAGATACAACTTCATATATTTCTTTGTTTATCGATAGGTTCGTATTTTCACGCCCAAAAGGGTAGTTCAAGAGCTGGAAGCAGCGAAAGAAGACTACATTCGAGCAACATTTGGCGTGCGCAGGAGGGATCACAAAATCCTTCTCCCGAAGCTTATGGAATCGTTTGCAAAGGATTCGGGTCTAAACAATGGTGAGGTACTCGAGATGATCCAACATTGTTTGCCCGAATCTTTTAGGAGAAGCATCAAGAAATTTCAGCAGGCGAAAACACGAAAGAATATCGAATGGGTTGCGCATAACTTTGGTTTTAGGTATCTCATCATGAAAGAGCTGACTAAGTAAATATGGAATGTGATTGATCTCAAGAAGCTAATCTCATCATTGTCTTGTTTTGTTTCTCTCACTCTCTGTAAAAGCATGCTTCTTTGTTATGTAGAAAGTGATAGAATCTGAGTTGTAGTGAGATATGGTCTCCATTGATGAGATTCTTCACATGATTTTGTATATACAAACTTGTGCTGCATATTTGGTATGATATTTATGTGAAGAGAGTATGAGAGAATTTTGTGTTTGATTCATGACTTACTTTGGAGCTAAGAGTGCATCTTTTAATTTCCCCACACTGCACAATTATCACAAAACATAATAGTAATGTAACTATCAGTTTTTTCAATACAATTATCAGTGTTACTGAATGCACAATCTTTAAAATAATTGATACAAGGGTTCAATTAGTCAAATATATACCAGGGTCATGCAAAAATAGAGAATCCAATCGAATCATGTAGAGCTGTTGCAGATACGATTTCAAACCATCCAAAAAAATTTAATAGTGATATCTTTAAAAATTTTAAATTTATAATTATTTTTATTACGTAATGCATATCGTTGTTTAACATTTGAGATTTTAGATATCATTTAATTTGTTAATTTTAAAACTATAGAGATTATAAAATAAAACAAAATATTGATCTATCATTTTATCAAACTACTAAATATCATTGATTTTCAACTTCAAAATTCAAAATTTAAAGTTTAATTTATTTCTTTATTAATGTACATATTTATAGGTTTTAATGAATTCAATATAAAATTATTTTTTTAATATAAAAAATAAATTAAATTAGGTAAAAGAGCTTGAGGTTACAGTTTTGAACCGCTGGTTGATAGGTTGAGAATCTTGGTGCATGTGACTTGCTTAGTTCACTCATTGTGTGGAAATGTTGAATTTCCAGATTTAGAAATTGCAACAAATTTCATCCTCTTAATACATCATTTAGGCTACTCTTACTACTTTGTTCGTTTGACTTTTCAGTTCTAACCCAAATATTCCATCAACATCACTCCAAATAATTAATAGTTTGTTTTCACTTTATTATGAAGTTACAGATTTACAAGTTAACGCCCATACTTTGCCTATAATAGAAAATAATCCACTTTTATACAACATGCATGCAAAGATACTCCTTAAAACACCCTTTATAACCACTATTAATTTATATTTACACTACTAAAAAATGTAAAATTAGCGACGCAATAACGACAAAGTCAAAATCCGACTTAAAATAACGACGGATCAATGACGGAATATTTATATGGTGTTAACGACGGAAATTCCGTTGTTACTGAACGACGAATTTATAATCTGTTGTTGATTTAATTATTTTTGAATTAAAATTTTTTCTTATTGAACGTATTACCCAATTAGACACATTTCTATTTTTGAAAGATTTTAAAGCACAAAAATTTATACTCAAAAATTATTATAACTAAATATTGACATTCGAACCAAAAACAAATACGTCTAATTAAGTGGAATGGAAGAAGTATAAATTAATTTAATTATTCAACGCGACCTGTCTGTCGCCGGTCCGTGGTTAAAGTTGTTTTTAGTTACAGACCGTTCTTCCCAAATTAAAATTTTGAAACCTTAAAAGGTTCCGGCTCCCCCACCGACGATCAACCATTTTCCTCTCCATAGTCCGGCAATTCGGTACCACCGGCCAACTTGAAGTAAACCTTCTATCTATTTCTCTCTTTCTCCTTCTATTTATTTATCTTTCTTCTTATTATTATTATTTCTTTTTGAATCTTTGATTTTAAAAGTTTCCATCTTTGCAGGTGCTCCACCGTCTCCACCGGCGACGTGCTCCTTCTCTTCCGCCCTAGCCACTACCGAATCTCCTAGCGGTCATTTCAAGTAATCTTTTATTTTCTTCTTTTTATTTTATCATCCATATTTTTGTAATGAGTTAGTTTATTTATATTTTTTCAATTTCAGTGTTCGAAATATGAAAAGGTATAATTAAGATTAGGTTTTATAATTTATTTATATATAAATATACAATTTAATTAATTTATGTATATATAAATATTGCTGTTCGAGTTCCATGCTTTTTTTTATAATTAATTTATGTATATATAAATATGAATCATTTGTTGCCAATCCAATTCAATACAAATAAGGGATAATTGTCTGTAGTAGATAAATTAACCAACATTTGTGGTATTGCATATAAAATTTAAAATCTGTCCCACAATACAACAACTACTATTTTTAGGTATTTAATACATCAGAGTAGATTTTGGCTATTTAATACATCAGATTAGATTTTGTCAAAATATTGCATACGTGAACCCAAATAACACATGTGAACGTATTATTTTGACCAAATCTAGCTCGACGTATTAGTAGTTAGTGTATTGTGGGGAAGATTTAAAGTTCATGTGTAATACCATAAATTATAGTTAATTTATGTATTTACAGGCAATTATCTCATATAATAATATAATCAGTTAATCTTTTAGTAATTAATTATATGATATTAGTGGTTAATCTTGAAACTTATGTTATTATAAAATATATTTAGTATTTTTTTTTATATGTTGAATGTTATTTAAAATGTCGTTCATTATGTTTTATGTATGCATATATTTTTAAATAAAATGTTGAAGGGAGTATACAGTGAAAGAAAAGTATACAAAGAAAGATGTATACCGAAATAATTAAAGTATACTGAAAATAAGGTAAGGTATATGTATGTAAAAATATCATACTGAAAGTAAGATATAGCGAAAACTATTGTAAGATAATGGTAGGATGGTTCATTTTAATGATATGGTAAAGATTCGGTAACGAGGACTAAAAGTTTAAAACTCAACCAATTATCATTTAACTTCAAGAATTTTTCATTAAAGCATTGTAGAATTGTCAAAATTATCAGATCGTGTTTTATAAAATTTTGAAGTTCATTTAAACTTGTCTAAAAATTTTAAAACTTAAAAATATAATACTCAATCTGATATTTTATGGGCTACTAGAGGACGACATGTAATGTACTTTTGCGATTTAATAAATTTAATAATTATTTGTAAAATAAATATTTTATTATAAAAAATATTGGGAAAAAAATATTTTAATTATAAGGATTAAGGTTAGATTTTTAATATTTTAATTAAATATAAAAATTAAATTATATATTTTTTATAATGGGCGGACTTTTCAAGCCAGAATTTGATTAACCCAAACTTTTTGGTTGGATTTTTCGGGTCTATTTATTTTCGGACCTTAGATTTTTACGTCCAATCCGACCTAAATCACGATTACTCAGTGCAGACAGGTCCAATCGACTTGTTATGATATTCCTATCTATGATGCATATGTTGATGAATAGATTATTATAAAAAATGATAGTTGATTAAAATATTATTTTAACATAACTATTAATACTATAAATAAATTATGGGTCTTAATATATGATTAATGATATTATTATATAGAATTTGGTTTATATAAAAAATGTTAGAAACGAGAATTTGGTTTTCTTCTACAATAATTTTAACCCTAAAGTTAGGGTTGAAATATGTCAATTTTGTTACTATTATTGAATTTATTGAATGTGAGGGTTCTATTATTTTAACATAACTATTAATAATATAAATAAATTACGGTCTTAATATAATATTCATGATATTATTTTATAGAATTTGGTTAATATAAAAGATGTGAGAAATCAGAATTTGATTTACTTTTAGAGCATTTATAACCCTAAAGTTAGGGTTGAAATATGTCAATTTTGCTACAATTATTGAACGTGACAACATCAACCCTGACTTTGGGGTCTAAATTACTTCGTTAATACAAATGTTAGGGTTGTATTTGTTACTCAACCCATTAAAAAATCAAGAATTTTGATTTTTTTTAAATTAATTTCATTTCCCTGTTATAAGGAAATATATTTATATTTAATTCAATTAATCTTAACCATTAATTATATATAGGTGTGATAAAAACTCATTTTATATGCTTTTATTGATATGATTGGTATCATCTCGTATCGTATTTTAGAGTTTTTCGTGTCGTATTTCATTTGTTTTAGTATTTTGTATTCGTTTTACATTTTGCGTGTTTTATAACTTTTTATAGATTTTGATGGTAGAAATGGTTTAATTGGAAGCCTAATGGTATAACCAACGAGCAAAGATGCGTGTCGGACCAAGAGTCCATGCACAAGTGCATAAAGCCCGAGAAATCATGTTTACGCCAAGAAGCAGCAAGTTCGACGACCCGAAACCTCGGTCGCCGAAGTCAAGAACAAAGCCATCGGCGATCGCGATGGGGTCACCGAGGAAGAATAACAAGATCGGCGATCTAGTCGGCGATCGCCAAAGTCGTGCAGATTTTTCGTTTCTCGGTTATTTTCACGGGATTTCAAATCCTACCTCTAATTCACGCCCATACACTATATAAATGCATCATTCTAGAGTCCTAGACTCTCTCTTCTAAATTCTCATGTTTTGATAATTGATCACTATTATTGCATGCAAGTTATGATTTTAATATCTTATCCGAAATTGAATTCATAGCCGATTACATGAATCACAATACATGTTTCCTGTTTAGTATGTTTTTGGTTATATTTTAGTGTGCAATTTTGTCGTGTTTTGTATGTTTGTCTTTTATTTCGTGTCGTTTTATTGTTCGTTTTACGCCGGTTCGTTTGTTTAATGATTTGGATGTAGGAGGTGAAAATGAGATGGAAATAGAGCTAGAATTGATGCTTTATTTATCCCGTTGATGAAGCCGAGTGGAGCAGAAAGGACCGAGACGAGGACGAGAAGAGAAGCCAAAACGACGAGGCCCAAGTGGGGACCAGCGACCGCAGGCACCCCAGCGCCCGCTGGGGTGCCGCTGCAGAACTTTTCAGAGGGCAGGGCCCAGCGACTGCTGGGAACCCAGCGGCCGCTGGCCCTGCAAGACAAAATCGGTCAGAGGCACAAAGCCAACGACCGCTGGCTAACAGTTCTATACTTGATTTAAACTCGTTTTTGGCGTTACTCAGGGGGAGATGAGATAGGACTCGAACTAGAACTCTTAAAACACATATTTTATTTGCTTTAGTAGATAGGAATTGGTACTTCAAGTGATTTGGAACTCTTTCCGACTTATTTTGTGAAGATTCTTAGTAATTTTGTTATCATTTATCTTCCTATGGATTCTTCTTTACTTATGGTTGGCTAGATCTTCCCTAGGGTTTGATTATCCCAATCTTTCACTTTATGTCTTGATTCAATCCTTGAAATGGTTGTTTGATTGGTGCTTAACGAGTTTTGTATGCTTGATCACCATATAGAACTCTAAGATATGGAATGTATTGAGATGAATTATTCTATGTCTCATTTGTAATCAAACAACCAAACCTTTAAAAGAAAATCGAGTTTTGAATTTGATATTCTCAAAGTGTGATTTGAATACGCGAGTGATAATCACCGATTAGTTTTAAGGATACGAAAGTGATTGGCTAATCAACTTTGGAGAATTATATTAAAAACTCGAGATGATTGATCAAGTATTAAGTGTATTTGATTAAAGCACTATAATCATTGCCTTGCATAGTCTTCCACGAGATTCGACATTCGGGTCGACTCTTTGCGTATTACAACTTCTTAGTATACGTTTTTAGTTGAACAAAATTTGGCGCTATTGCCGGGGAAGGCTATGGCATTTTGATTTTCAGTGCTTGTTTGTTTTTGTTTTCTTCTCTCTTTATTTTCCGTATTGTGATTGTTCAGTTTAGTGATTGTTGTGTTTCTATTTTCGTTCTTGTTTTTGTTTGGAGTTTTCAACTGCAAGTTGCGTTTGACTTCTCTTTTCGTGGTGCTAGGTAGTGCATGCACGGACGCCGAAGTTAGAATAAGATATTGGCACCCGTGTTGGACAACGTACATCGAAGGAGGGAGTTGCAAACAGTCAACCTGGAAGAGGAGGTTGAAAACGGCTATACTTTGGAATCAGGGTATCGATCAGATCATTCAGAGAGTTCACTTCTACGATACTCAGACACAGATTGGAGTGAGTCGAGTTCTCACACAATCATGGCATCCTGTCAGATGAGGGAACTTGCTAGGCCGGTGATAGGAGCTGCGGCATCACCAATTGTGTTGGGACAAGCAGCTCGGAACTATGAGTTAAAGAGTATCCACTTCAACCAGCTACCGTCCTTCTATGGTATGCCGGCGGAGGATTCATTGAACTTCATCCGGGAGTTCTATGCTATAGTCCAAACCTTTCTGCTTGGGAACTTAACGGAGGATCAATTGAAGATGAGATGTTTTCCATACACTCTCAAGGACCGAGCTGAGACATGGTTTATGTCTTTAGCTCCTAATTCACTTCAAAACTGGAATTAGGTGTCTAAGAGATTCATGTCGAAGTGGTACCCGAACCAAAAGACGCAAGAGGTTAGGTCACAGCTGGTGACCTTTACATAGTTGGATGGAGAGCCTCTTCACGAGGCATGTGAAAGATTCAAGTTTCTTCAAATGCAATGTCCTCATCACAACCTATCTCCGAAGCTGCTCAACCAGTTCTTTTACGAGATTCTTTACCAAAACTTCCAGTATATGGTAGATAATGCGGCTGGAGGAAAAATCGGGAGCAAGACAGCAGAAGAGCTCACCGAGATATTTGAGACAATGACGGATAACTCACAGCAAAGGAGCTCTAGAGGTCCGAAAAAGAAGGTTAATGAAGCATCTTCAAGTGACGATATGGTGAGGCAGTTGGTAGAGCTGACAAGAGAAGTGCAGGCCATCCGAACTGCGGATGAGCAACCTAGGAAGGCTCATGTGGATGAAACATGTGGAATATGTGGAGAATTTGGACATGGTGCAAATTTGTGCACACGTGGAGTGGAGTCTGGGATGGCGTATGAGGAGCAAGTGAATGCTCTTCAAGGATTTCAACCACAACCAAAGTTTGATCCGTACTTGAATTCATACAATCCGGGGTATCGTTACCATCCAAATTTCTCGTGGAGGCAGCAAGCTCCACAAGGGCAGCAAATGCCGACTAAGCAAAACTTCCAACAATTTGTGCCACCACCACATCAACCACCTCCATCATTTCATAAAGTTTCAGTTGAAGAGACTCTTAACAAGGTTATTGAGTCACATAACAAGAGGTTTGAAACGGTTGAAGCTTCAATGAGGAGAATTAAAACGCAAGTTGGGCAGTTAGCCGAGACGTTGGGAGAGTTAGTGCAAAGCAATAGGAAGGATAATCTTCCTAGCCAGGGGAAGTAATTGCAAAGGATTGAAAGGTGTCGAGCTCACGACATAAAACGAGCGCTATGTGGGAGGCAACCCACACTTTTATCTAGTTGTTTTTGTTCTTATTTTTGTTTTTGTTTGGTTTTAGTTAGAGTCTTAATCGTGTTTGTGATGATGTAGGAAGGATCCAAGAGGAAGAAAGTTGAAGAGGAAGGGGAAAAGGTGCAAGAAAGGGGGCATAACGTATAGCCAGCGACCGCTGGGAACCCAGCGGCCACTGGCCATTCACAACAAAAGACAATAGACTACAGGGGTCAGCGACCGCTGGCCCATTCGCGCGGCAGATTACATAATGTCATAACCAGCGACCGCTGGCAACTCTCTTTCCACGCGATTCATTCGCTTTCCCTCCCTTTTTCCCTCATTCCAATCTTCTTACTTCTTCTTCTTTTCTCCCCAAACCAAACCCTAGTCTCCTCATCCTCCACCTTCATCCGATTATCAGGATCCTCAAGATCCTCCGGCATTTTAGTTCTTTCTTTTGACTTCTTTTCCTTTTATGTTTTATTTTTATTTTTCTTTATTTGTTCTATTTTATGTTTGGTGTTATGTCTTTGTTTGCAGGTACGATTTTAGGAGCATTTCGTTCCTGGACTTGTTGCCGGCTTTTCATATTGTCAGGGAAGTTTCCATATTCCTTCTATTTAATTTCTTACTACGAGGATGTAGTAGAACTTAAGTGTG
>JAPKLX010000024.1:1425277-1482336 GCA_026898415.1 Leonotis leonurus | reverse complement strand
GGGGGGGGGGTTGGTTATTTTCTTGCATGTGTTGCATGTTTTTATTGTTTTTAGTTCTTGATGCTTGTTTGTTTGTGTTTGTGTTTGTTTATTATTCCCCACATTTGATCATTTATTGTCTATTTGCTTATTCAATAGCTTAGCGTTGATATATATCGATGGTTGATATGTGAGCCCCGTATGTGGTATGTATATGTGGAATATTAGCTAGGTTTGATTGTGATTGGGCTAGGTTGTGTGGTTAAGATGACATGTGGGGCATGTTACTTTTATTAGTCGTAATCATAGTGGTCATGATTCGGATTATGAGTGACTACTCCTCATTGTTTATATGTTCAGTTTCCCTTGAATTATATAAAAAAAAGAATAAAAACGCTAGAAGGGCGTCATTAATAATAATAAAAAAAACAACGCTAGAAGGACGTTAATAAAAGAGAAATTGAACATGTGGACGATAGGGAGATGTGAGATGAGTGTACATCGTGACCATATGTATATTGATGAACTTAGTAACGGGCAACATTACATCTTAATTGAGTGACCGAATACAATTAGAATTGACCCTAGTCTAATGTTGGTTTGAAGTTGTAAATGGTGGTTGGGCTTATATGTTGATGATTAGTATATGTTGATGTTTGGTTGTTGGATTTTGCTTGAGGACAATCAAATGATTAAGTGTGGGGGAGTTGTTTAGTATGTTTTTGGTTATATTTTAGTGTGCCGTTTTGTTGTGTTTTGTATGTTTGTCTTTTGTTTCGTGTCGTTTTATTGTTCGTTTTACGCCGGTTTGTTTGTTTTATGATTTGGATGAAGGAGGTGGAAATGAGATGGAAATAGAGCTAGAAGTGATGCTTTATTTATCCCGTTGATGAAGCCGAGTGGAGCAGAAAGGACCGAGACGAGGACGAGAAGAGAAGCCAAAACGACGAGGCACAAGTGGGGACCAGCGACCGCTGGCACCCCAGCGCCCGCTGGGGTGCCGCTGCAGAACTTTTCAGAATGCAGGGCCCAGCGACTGCTGGGAACCCAGCGGCCGCTAGCCCTGCAAGCAAGACAAAAGCGGTCAGTGGCACAAAGCCAGCGACCGCTGCCTGGCAGTTC
The DNA here is from genome assembly GCA_026898415.1 of Leonotis leonurus. Taxonomy (NCBI): domain Eukaryota; kingdom Viridiplantae; phylum Streptophyta; class Magnoliopsida; order Lamiales; family Lamiaceae; genus Leonotis; species Leonotis leonurus. The sequence continues at coordinate 1,481,235 of JAPKLX010000024.1, read as the reverse complement.
CATACTTGATTTAAACTCGTTTTTGGCGTTACTCAGGGGGAGATGAGATAGGACTCGAACTAGAACTCTTAAAACACATCTTTTACTTGCTTTAGTAGATAGGAATTGGTACTTCAAGTGATTTGGAACTCTTTCCGACTTATTTTGTGAAGATTTTTAGTAAGTTTGTTATCATTTATCTTCATATGGATTCTTCTTTACTTATGGTTGGCTAGATTTTCCATAGGGTTTGATTATCCCAATCTTTCACTTTATGTCTTGATTCAATCTTTGAAATGGTTGTTTGATTGGTGCTTAACGAGTTTTGTATGCTTGATCACCATATAGAACTCTAAGATATGAAATGGATTGAGATGAATTATTCTATGTCTCATTTGTAATCAAACAACCAAACCTTAAAAAGAAAATCGAGTTTTGAATTTGATATTCTCAAAGTGTGATTTGAATACGTGAGTGATAATCACCGATTAGTTTTAAGGATACGAAAGTGATTGACTAAACTTTGGATAATTCTATTAAAAATTCGAGATGATTGATCAAGTATTAAGTGTAGATTGTGGATGATCTCTACCCTAGTCTTAATTCATTTGAGTACCTTGTTTATTGCTTTTCATTAGTTAGATTAATATCACATCTTTAATCTGATTTAGAGTGTTCTAGGACTTATTTATTTGATTAAAGCACTATAATCATTGCCATGCATAGTCTTCCACGAGATTCGACATTCGAGTTGACTCTTTGCGTATTACAACTTCTTAGTATACGTTTTTAGTCGAACATTTCCCCTGAGACCTAGCGGAGATAAGAGAACTGTAGGAGGATATTATTTGTGTGCCTTTTGTAACTGATTTAATTCTCTTGAGACCTAGCGGAGATAGAGATTAGATTAGTCCACTGTCATAGACTGCCTATCTGGGAGTATGTGGTTATTTATGCGAACCTCCACATGCATTAGGATTAAAATATGGTAACTAGATTTAATTGTTAAATTCATTAATTGATTTAGGGGTGGTTTGGTTTGATTGATAGGATTGATAGGATTATCACATTTAAATCTTTACATTTTTATCCATAATCTTCGCTCTCCTTATCGATTTAATTCATTTTTATGTCCCTTAATCACTTAAATACTTGATTATATAATCACACCAAAATTGACTTGATTATATATTCAAACATTTGAGTGATTAAGAGGCATAAAAAATGACTAAATTTATAAGGAGATGAAAGATTATGGATAGGAAGATAGAGATTTAAAAATGATAATTATATATATCCTATCAATCATATCATACAAACCAAAACACCCCTTAGTGTCCATACATTATCCCTATAATCTTCCCTTCATTATTTGCTTATTCTGTTATTGTTTCGCGAGCTTGTAGGTTATTTTATATTGAAGCATATTCAAATTTCTATTTTCCTAGATAATAATTAGGTTTCTAGAAGAATTATTCACTGTGTTTTCGTTTATCAGTCATTATGGATACAATACTCTGCTTGCTCTATTCTATACCTATTTTTGTGTTTAAAATAGTGCGATCAAATTTTGGCATCATTGTCGGGAACTGTGTAGATTACTACACTATTAATTTTTATTGATATTTGATTATTAATTTAGACTTTTTATTTTTAGTTATTTTTATTTTATTTTAATTTGTTTAATTTGTTTATTTTCTCTCTTTGCAGTAGTGCATGATCACGAGATCCAAACGAACGGATATAATTCCACTAAACTTGTAGATCGAGCGAACACACAAGAGGGAGAGATGATAATGGAGAAACAGAGTTATGTCGGTGCCAAATCAGAACAATATTTCAAACCGGAACGATGGGATGGCTGACATGCGAGCTCAACTGGAGTTTTTACAGCATCAGCTAGAGGATAATGCACGCCCAGCCAATGCACCACAGCAGAGGCCACTCAATCACATGTATTTGCCACCCACTGAACAATTCCAAGGCAGAGGATGGTGACCAAGCATCAATGCTAATAATTTTGAGCTCAAGCCGGCCCTCATCAGTATGGTACAGACATATCAGTTTGGCGGGGGGAGTTATAGAGGATGCGAATGCTCATCTGGAGACATTCCTTGACATATGCGACATTATTAAGCATAATGGAATGCCTCCAGACACGGTCAGAATGAGGATGTTTAGCATTTTTCTGCGGAATCAGGCGAATGATTGGTTCAAGAGCTTGGACCAGACTATGATTCGTTTGTGGAAATCTTTGTGCGAAAAATTCCTCGCCAAATATTTCTCACCTGCGAATGCACAAAAGATTATAGCAGATAAATACTCTCATTGCCCCCATTTTAATTTCCCTTTTCTTTTTTTGTCACATAATTTTATATCATAAAGATTAATCATTTAAAATTATTTCTGAACATTTTAAAAAATAAATAAATTAGGAGTTATTATTGATAAATTAGTGAATATAATTGTATGATAATCAGGTAAGTTATATTAATAGATAGTTTAAGCACAAATATTAAATGAATTAATTGAGATGAGATATGAGTACATGACAAGAATATATTGAATATTACGCCCTCCATACAAGAAGTAGCTTTTCATATTTCCTTATCTGTCTGTTTACGAAATAATTTCCCACTTTATTTTTTATTTTTGGCAACCCCTTACTCCACTCAATATTTAATATATATCATTATTAATGTGGACCCCTTACTCCACTCACTACACATCATTAATAATGTGAGCTTCATTCTCCACTAACTACACACTACTCAATATATTATCATTAATGTGGGTCTCTTACTGCACTCACTACTCACTGCACATTATCAATAATGTGGGTCACATTCTCCACTAACTACACACTATTCATTACACTTTAAACATTACTTACTAAAGTCAAACCATTTATTAAAACTCGTGCTTGGTCAAAGTTGGAAGCTACTTCGTTGTAACACCCGAGTATTTTATACCGGGCTTATATGTGTTTAAAAATCCCAAGAATAAAATTTTTGGATTAGAAACTTTATTTTGAAGCTTGCTGCCAAGTTTCAGCGAAAACGGAGACCAAATCTCCGCTCTTTCAAGAACCGGCTTATACTTTTATAACGGGTAGCAAGAGCAAACACGGGATTCATTCGAATGCCCGGATTTGAAGTTCGAGACGAGATATGGACAAAGCGCGATAATTTACATACATTTTTATCGCAATACGGACCATACGCGGAACTTTTTATTTTTCGCCGTCCGGTGAATAGTAAAACCGAGAACTCAAGAAATCGAGAAAACTCCTATTTTTCGATTTTGATAGCACGAGTAATGAGAAAATTCCCGAGAAGTTTAATAAAATTAATTTCAGAAGAAACAGAGTTTTAATCGATATTTATCAAGAAATCGAGAAACAAACATTTTCTCGATTTACGTGCAAACTCGATCTGGCCAAACCCGACTTTAGTTCACGAGAGACGAAGATGTTTTAATGAGTAAGAAAGTCGAGTGTGTTGACTCCCGTTTCAATCGAGATAGATAAATGACGAAAAATCGGACCAAATTATCTAAGGGGCGAAAAGACGATTTGGACCCCGGATATTTAGATATTTTGAGGGGCAACTTGTGGCCTATAAAAGACCACAAAAGTCACCCCCAATTTCAGCTATTTACGTGAGACTTACAGTTGCATTATTGGTGTGAACAAAGAAGAGAAAATGAGGAGGAGTTTTGCTCCGATTTTCGTCTCGTTTTTTCAATTTCTTCGAAATCTAATTCGAAAGAAAGGTAGCCCTCGATCTTACCTATGTTTCTACGGTTTTATTTTCATATTTTGATCTTGATGAAAAAGTAAAATAGGGGCTGCCCTTTTCGATTTTTATCGAGTCGAGCCCGAATCGAAAAATGTCGAGAATTAATGTTGCTCGTGTAAGTTAGATAAGCTTGTATATTAAGTTTCAAGGCAATCTAAGCATGTTAGGTTTTGAGAAGTTAACTTGAGCTCGTCGTTTTTTTATGTTTTCGATTATTCTCGGATGAATCGAATGGACGAGCATGTATGTAGGTTATATACGAGTATTATGTGAATTTACGGAAATTAATCGTGCATGTTTAAAAAAAAAAAAAGAGAAAGGGGCGACAGTTTCTGCCCGGGTTTTGTCTCGTCGTTTTAAGTACAGAATGTGTATAATTTTAACATAATAAAATACTAGATCGAGTTAGGAGTAATCTCCAACTTGAATCACCCCGTTTCGTTGTGTTTTCGATTTGTTATGAAATTTTCAAAATGATTGCGCAAACTGCCAATTCCAGCGAAAATTTGGAAATTCATCTAAGTTTGAAAATTCGTGAAAAATAGAGTAAAATGATTTTATGTGTTTTGTCTTCAGATTATAAAACTTTACGATGTTATGGTCACTTTAAAGTTTGATTCGATACAATTGAAATTATTTCCAATTTATTATGATTTTTCAAAGTCAACTGCTCATTTAGCTTGAACATGTGTTGAGCATGAATAAAGAATATGATTTTATCGGATTTTTCAGTCAAGTGTGCAAAAATTGAAATAAGTTAGTAGCCGATTTTTCCGTTATGTTGGATAATCGAGCCGCATAATTTTCGTATGAGATTTATAATCTCATATTATGATTTATGAGCATGAAAAGGAGTTTTTCCCCGATTTTAAGTTTTTAATCGAAGTTGGCCGTTCGAGAGCATGAAAAGTGTTATGTGATGTTTTATTTAACGAACGTGATTTATTATAGGTTTATATCATTGTATTAAGCTTCATGATATTCATAGATGTTTTGATCTTAGACGAGCATGAGTGCTGAGAAATGATCAAACATCAAGTTATGTGTTTAATCAAAGTCAAAACATGGTTTGATTAGAAATCATCGAACGACCCTCCTAGAATCTAAATCCGAAACTCGAGCAATAGCCGCGTTAAAAGACCCGAGAATAATTCTCAAATAACAAAGGATAATAATTCCTTACACTTAGAGAATATAATTAGATGCACTCGAAAATGTTATCTCACTCGAGATTTATTTAAAGGGTACGACGAAATGTCAGGATCGCAGTTCGAGAACGAAGCAGTGGTCAGTCAAGACGATCCAAGTAGGCTTTCTTATACTAAAAGAAAATATGTGTGTTTATCCGCATTTATGTTATTTCTTTTCAAATAGCTTTTGAATTGAAATTGATATTTCAAGTATTGTCTTGCCATAAATGTTTTATGTTTTGTATGATACATATCTGCTATGATTATGAAATCGAATTCGGGTTCCAGTGGGTAAGCATCCCCACTCGAACTAGTGTACACAAGGACCGTGAGTCATCTAGCGGGTTGGCCGGTCAAGGTGTCCGTGGAAGGTGGCCACCTTCCCGGCACACAGAAATTACAGATATGCTTGATTACTAAAGAACTTAGACTGATCAGTCGAACTCAGGATTTTTCAAGAAAAGAATTTAGTGAACATATGTACTTTCAGATAAAATCCCTATGTTTCACTTTGAGATGGCAATGACAATTATATATGTATGAGTGCAATTTGGCATGTGTCTACTGAGTACTTTTGTACTCAGCCCTGCATGTATTTTTAAATGTGCAGGTTGAGACGTGATGAATGGAGGTGCTATGACGGGCTTGTCATTCTTTTGCGTAGTTGAACTCTTGGGGGTTTACGTGTCTTCATACACGTGGACTTATGTAGATCCTTTTCCGCTGCAAGAGGTTTCACCAATTATTGTTGACGTAGGTGTCAATTCAGAGTTAAACTCTTTGTTATGAACTAAAACTCAGTTATCGAAATATCCTTTCGTCTCAATGAAAGTCCACAGTTTCCTTTTTATTCTTTATTTAATTATTTTATAGTCGCGTATCCCAACTTTTCCACCAAGGGTGAAGGACGGTCGTGACATTCGTGAACGGAGGGAATATTAAATATGCACATCATAGTGGTAAAAGATTGATTTTTTCACACAAGTGCATGTAAATATACACTATCTGTTATGTTATTTATGATGTACTTTAACTAAAATTGTGAGATTTATTTTGATAAAAAATAGGTCAGAATTAATGGGAGAGAATATATAATTGGAATATAAATTACGAACAATGACATATATAAACAAGTACATAATGATAAAGATAAATTTTGCATGATTGTTCTTCTCTGATTGTGATTAAAAAATGTGCTAAATACACGCGTATATCCAAGATCTAGACTCGAAAGCTAATTTAATTACTAACCGGGGCATATATCGAAAGTTATACAAATTAAACTAAAAAAAGAAAAGAAAAACTTCATTAGAAGATAAGAAATGTAAATTAATCATCATTGGCTACATGTATTTAATTTGTTAAACATCTTTTTGTGGAGAAATTATAATTGGTCAAGATACGATATCATCATATTTCAATTATGGCTATGCCAAGAATATATATTAATATGCATGTAAGGTCATGTATAAAAATCAAACAATAATTTTAGAACGTAAGCCAGTACGTAGTAGGTTGCTATATTCTATTCCATAAGTTTGACATAATTTAATATTTTAATACACTTATTTAAATATAAATTGTGCCATACTTATTGGAAATGCTTATTGGGATGGATGAATTAGTATTAGTTTCAAATATGGAAGGTTAGGGAATAAATAAATAAAAATAAAAGGCATGAAAAATAAAAGAAAATTGTGGGTGAAAGTATGAGCTATATATGGTGCTTCGGCACGTAGGGATATGCATGTTGCAGTGGCTAATTATGGTTTTAGATGTTCTTCAATTATAACTATCTTATTGGCCATATATAATTTATTTTTAGTTAGTGTTTCTCGTACTCTCATTCCCAAGTGTATTTCTACTTGAGTTTATCCATTGTTATGGGATGAGATTTTGTGTCCCATAATTGTGTTCCACATCCCATGTTTCATAATTAAATTTATTATTTTAATTAATAATTTTTAAAATTAAAAAATTTATTATGATATAATGAATCATAATTAAGATTTATTTAAAAAATCAAAATTTTTAAAAATCATATACCCTAATTTTGAATTTATGAACCCTAAAAATCAATTAAAAATGATATTAAATATTAAAAAATAATTATAAACTCTATTTGGGGTGGGATGAACTCTAATATTATGTATAAAATTAAACTAAAACATTTAAAATTGAAATCAAAAAATAAAAATTAAAAAAAAATTAAAATTTAATTATGGGATATGGAATGTGCAACACAAATGTGGACAAATGATCCCATCCCATTGTCAATATATGTTATAAATAAAATTTCATTCCAAACTTAAATTAGAGAAAGATAGTCTTATACATTATTCTTAATGGCATATAACACTTCATTTTCAATTTATGTTTACTAGACTGAATCATATTCATACAAATTATTAATTTACACAATTTACGTACATAATTTTTTAAAAGATCGACACTTTATTTTTTTTATATATTCATGAAGAACCTACACGGTTAAAATCATTGCAAGATATAATATTATTTTGTTGAGAGAATAAAAAAAAATTAAATCTCAGAATTTTCCTTACATGATGTTTAATAAACATATTACTTGACAGATGCTTGAATACTGGTAAGTTCAAGACTAAGCTCAAATTTAAAGCATCACACAAAGAAACACTAAAACTCAAATTTATTCCTAATTAATCTAAGCCCTAAATAAATTATCATTCTAAATTTATATCCGAGTAAGATAGCCTTTATACATTATTCATACTATAAAAGCTTGTTGGTTAGAAATAAGAACATCAATATTCTCAAATCTTATTGGGAAATCTCTATGCCCATAGAGACTGTTGATGTATGAACTTTTAACTCTCAACTAATTAGTTATTTACTTTCACATACTTTACTTTAAGTTTTCTTGACAATCATATTCATGCAAACTATTTACACACTCCACGTGCGTAATATTGACTAAGGAAAACTCCAGCTGACAATTTTAATTATGTTTTCTAAACAATGACTTAACCATGATAAAACTTTATCAGTCTTCTATCGTGGAAGCTAACAACGAGACACAAATTAATTTTGTATAGGTTAGAATCTAAGAACCGTACACAATGAAAAGCCATGAGAAAGAACTATGAAAAAGACGTCTATCATATCTGAAGATCTTCTAGTATTTATAGATAGACTTTTGTGGGCTAAGTTGGGCCTAGATCCACAACTATAGCAACTGCCCACTAAGCCACACATCTAGCACGTCTGTTTGTTGGGAATACTGCCTTAAAATGTGGAACTCCTTCGTTTAGTTGTTGACTCCTAAATTTGTGGAACAGAACTCCACTAGCATGAATCTCTCAACTGCAAAGCTTTAGACTTGGTCTTCATTCTCCAGATCGTGTGTTGGTCCATCACACCTGAGTCAGCACTCCACGTGGTTGCTGAGTTGGTTGTTGTGTCACCATTCCACGTCATGCTGAGCTGGAGTCCAAGTCAGCACTCCTGTAAAGAAAACAAAAATATATATGTGTTAGGCTAACACACGAGTATAACACTTAGAGAAAAAACTAAACTTAACACATCACCTTTCACATCAATTAAATAAGATTTCCTCCGTCCCACTAAGCTTGACATACTCTCCTTATTGGGACGGTCCACTAAGTTTGACACATTCCAAAAATAGTAAAAACTATCTCTTCAAAAAGGTATGGACCATATCACCTTTATCACTCTTACACTATTTTATACAATAATTGTACCGAAAAAAAATGTCAAACTTAACTTAGTGGGACGGATAGAGTAGTAGACCGAACAACCTTTAGATAATTAGTGTTCATATATGTCCATTCATATAGGATATAGATCCCCATGAGCCACAACATATAATGACGTGCACTATACGACATCGTTTTTTTGTTCGTTTTCAATTTCTTATTTATTTTCGTTATTTTTATTATTTTAATTTATTTTTTAATTATATTCTATGTTTTTAATTTTCATATTGTTTCATATATTATTCAATCATTTTATTATAATTGATTTCACATTTTTAATTAAAAGATAATTGTATGTAAATATACAAACTAACCATCATTTTTGTCATTGCACATGAATTTTAAAATATGATCAACAATATACGAACTATCATTTTTTTCGCAATTAAATACATCGGGCCATATTTTAGTCAAAATTATGCATATGTGGACCCGATTACACAGTGGAGGAGGGTACATGGAGAGGTGCTATTAATTTTGACTAATCTGAATATATCAACCTCACCCCACGTGTGTAATCGGGTCCACGTATGCATAATTTTGACTAAAATATGTCCCGGTGTATTCAATTGCGAAAAAATGGCAATTCATGTATTGTGGGTCAAATTTTAAAGTTCATGTGCAATATCAGAAATGGTGGTTAATTTGTGTATTTACAGACAATTATCCATTTAATTAATTATATTTGATTTTCACAATTTTATTAAGGGTGCTATAGGTAAAGTGCCCACTTTTATAATAAAAAAATGAAAAATATTCACTTTGTAAAAAACATAAGAAAAGTGCTCACTATGAGTGTAAATTACTTATAATACCCTTAATTAATGTTAGATTTGCGTTTTATTTTGGAATGTAGTACTCCCTCCATCCCACGAAAGTGGTCCTCCTTTTCCCATAAAGCACACTCATTGGGAAAAGAAACAAGACCACTTTCGTAGGACGAAGGTAGTATTAAATAATTATTTTCTTAATTTTTTTGTAATTAAAAAAAACTTTGTATATGTTAAAAATTATTCACACCCAACACCACATATATTTGTTATTTGATTAAAAAAATTAGAAATATACACAAAAACGAAACCTGGTCTGTTAAAACAAAATCCAGTCATGTTTTAACAAAACCCGGTCGGCTCATGATTCATTTTTGTGTATATTTCTAATTTTTTTTAATTAAATAATACGTTAAATCATGTACTGATTCAATCAAATTCAATTAAATCAAATATTAAATATAAAATTCAAATATATATAAAATACCACAAAAAATACAATATGATTTCATACAAAAATAATGTAACACGAATGCAATGTGATTTAATAGTAAATTTGAAGTATTTTTGAATTTTGAGTAATTTTTATATAAAAATTACAAATATAATATTTTTCACGTTGAATTTATGTATAGGGTAATTTTCATAAATAAGTCTTTTATTAATCAATTTTTAGGGTTAATTTTTTTCACAAATAAAGTTTATTAATATCTTTCAAACATAGGTTGAACTTTTTACCATTTTAAAAAATTTACAATTGTAATACCGCTCATTATAAATATATTTTATTTTTATAATTAAATTATAAATATTTGAAGTATTTTAAAAATACAAAAAATTATCGAACACCATTTTTTTCAAAATAAAAATGCACAGCATGGGTGCTGTGTTTCACCCCACTACAGAGGATCTTCACTCATATAAGGGGTTGGATCAAACAAAACTAGTACTCTCTCCATCTGCAAAGTAGCTTCTCACTTTGACTCGTTACATGTTTTAATAATTTGCTTTAATTTTAGTTGTTAATGTGTAGTGAATGGAGAATGAGTCTCATATGAATGTTTAAATTAAAGTGATTTAGTTGTTAATGTGTATTAAATGGAGATTGAGTCTCACGTGAGTATTTGAATTAAAATGATTTGAAGGGTAAAAGGTTGGAAAACAGTTGATTGAGAAGTTAATTTGTAAATGAACAAATATGACAAATTGAGAAGTTATTTCGTGGACGAGGAATAGGGATGGCAACGAGGCGGGTTCGGGGCGAGTTTTGCTTTCCCGCCCCCATACATGTTTCATGATTTCATCTCCATATCCGCCTTGTTACCCGTTTAAATCGGAACAAGGTAGGGGCGGGTATTACCCGGCGGGGGAGGGCTACCCATCGGGGTACCCGTTAAGCTATAAAATTTTCATATACACAAGCATATTAAAAATTGTTACATCAAACGTAAAACTTCTAGAAGTTTTAAAATATATAATAGTATGCTACAAGTTAACCACATAAAAAATCATAATTCTCAAATGTAACTAATACAAAATTTTTACTACCTTAGCTAAATTTTTAAGTGGGATTATAAAAAAATATAAGTGAACAATATTATCGGGGGTACCTATACACCCGTACCCGACCCGAACCCGAAAAAGGTATAAGCTTCAAAACCCATACCCGTAGTACCCGTACCTGTCCCATTAGGGTCGGGTACCCGCGGGTAGCCGGTTTCGCGGGTAATTTTGTCATCCCTAATGACGAAGTATAATTTATTGATTAAGATATAATAAATGATCTGGATCTAATATTAAATTATTTGTACAATTTTTTTGGATAAGATGTAAAGGACATCAAATGAAGTTTGAATTATTTCATAGTATTTTTTAAAAAAAAATCGTAGATTATGGATAAGTATATGATTAACTATATATATATTTATTATTTTTGAATATATACTAAATTATACACTAATGAATACATCCTATAGCGAAAAGAGAATTAATGATATCATATGGAGTATTTATCATTTATGTACATCCATACCACATCATTTGCTTACATGTTAAGAATGTGAATCGTGATTGAGTGATCATTTTTGTTTAATTGAAATTTTCATACAATATTATGAAGAGTAAAAATAATAAATTTGAAAATAATTCACGTTGGAAAGATACAGTGATATAATTAATAGTTAATAATTTATATATTATTATTGAAAATAAAATTATTAGATTTGTCTAAGAGGCCTTCATCATGCTATATGTGGTTAATAGAGAGGTGGCAGTGGAATTTAACTTGCAATTGGTAGTCATCATTAATAATTCATGTTAATTGTTGTTCGAAAATTAGGAAAATTAATATTCCAGAAGATGCATGCATGCCTATTGCATCATAATTAACAACACCCACAGGATCTGATCAGTCACCAACTAATTAATTGCAACTATAAATTCAGATATACCTAAATTGCCTATTGCATCATTAATTAATTGCCTACTACATATATAATAATTATAATTATTGTGATAAGAAAATTCTCAATTCCTTCATCAACTTTGGTGTCTGCGTTAAGAATTTATATTGAATAAGAAGAAGAAGAAAAGGAAACATGTTTCACGTGATAATTGTTTTATTTATTCACTATAACGCAAGAAAGCACTGTCATTTTGCAATAAAAAGGTATTCCACGATTAAAAATTATTATATAGAATTGACCAATTAAAAACTCTCTTAATCAATAAGCATTAACGCCTAAAGAAAGCTTTAGATCTTAATCATCACCCAAGGTCCCACTATACATCATAAAATCATTATGAAGATATCTTTAACTAATACTAAAAATATAGGAGTGTTGATTAATAATTTGCATCTAGACTTTATGGGATGCCTTGGTAAGATAACAACTTTATAAGCCATAACTACTATTAATACAGATAGATATTAATATTAATAAATATAGCAAGTTGTTGAAGCAAGTGGAATGTTGTAATTGTGAGGCACCTTCCATCACAATTAATGAACACAAACATAAACCACTCAATTAACTCCAGAATCAGAACATTGTTTTTAGATTTCATCTAATATCACGTGCCACAATTTATAACAATTATATAATTATGAGTATTAAAAAAAGTTAATGGTCTAATTAAATACATAATCTCTGACTTGAAAATAAAAACGCACTAAATGTAGGCGCACAAAGACTTGTTGGAATTTTAGATGGATGATTAAATTTGTTGGATTAAATACACTATTTTGTTTTTTCTATTCATTTAAATATGATTATAAGTGAATAATGATTATACTTGTTGGTCCCCATTTTTTTTTTCCTAAATATTATCAGTAAACATAAAATAAATGATGCACACCGGCTAACAACAATGTGGAGATATTTGCACATTCTTAATAATACTGTATTACTTACATTAACAATTTAATTTTTTAGCTAATTACACCAATATTACCTTAAAATGGTTACGTAAGAAGGAAGAACAATAATGCATAATGTACGTTATATAGTTATGAAGTGTAATCTTCTGGATATCTGCTTGGAGATGTTAATTGGTCCGGTACCAATTAACCGGTTCCGTAAAACTTGAAATTTTAGGAACCGATAACAGAATTGGTTTTTTTAACAATTAATCGGGTACCGACTGGTTCGGTACCGGTTTGTTTTAATTTTTTAATATTTATTTTAAAAATATTAATTTAAACCAATAATAATACAATATAATTTAATTTAATTTGTAAATATTTTATAATAGAATAAATATTTTTAAATAAATATAAATATATATTTTTTAATATTTAATTTTATAAACCGGTACCCGATCCGGTACCGGTTCGGTACCGGGTAACCAGATACCAGTTATTTTCAAAAGTTGAGAATCGAGAACCGGTTAATTTTTCAAAAAATCGGTACTCGATAACCGGTTCCCGATTGACACCCCTATATCTACTCTTAGGAGATATGATTTGTCTATCATATTTGATAAGAAATAATATCATTTATAATTCATGACATGCGAGGTGACCCGTTAAAGAACTATTTGAGATTCATGACAAATCTTGATCAGATGTATGGCGACTCATATATGGAAGAAGAGAGTAGCATCGTACTTGCATATTGTTAGGAACCCTTTGAAAGTAATTTTGATAATATTAATTTAGTGAAACAAACACTTATATTTACTAAATTGTTGTCTTCACGAATTGATGCACATATCGTAGTTACGAAATATTAGAATTAGTTGATATGATCTGCAATGTAAAGGTTAAAAACATTGATTTAACGATCTTCCTATAAATATCAACTTAGACTAGAACTAATTTATTTTTCTAAGCATAAAATAAAGAGAGATCAATGTGTTAGAGACAGGTCAAGCTTACTATCTGTACTATAATGATCGATCAGTAACTTGGACTAGTTTATACTTAGAAGCAGAGATAAAAAAAATGTAAGGAACATGTCAACTTAATGATATGTTCTATAAGATCATCTATATATTAGTATAAGTGCATCAAGCAAGAGAATGAAACAGAACAATAATACGATTTGTAAAGGACACATATCAAGTAGAACAATCAATATGTCAAGGGCACAACAACATGTACTAATGAGAGATACACTCTTGATCTGCCTAAACGGGTCATTAACCTATCTGTTCTGAGGTACCACATCATCATTGTCTTTACATTCCCTTTCTAGAATACCAAATTTGAATATGAGAAATGACGATACTGAATATGGCATCAAAGTTGCATTAATGGCGAAGGAGTATAAATGTTCAACATCTAGTTTGCATTCAATGCACCCCTACAACTAGTATTCACATATCGAGTCCATAAATAGTTCAAGTCTTCTTTTAGAGTTCTTTACGCAAAATTCACAAGTTAAAACTCTGTAGAAATCTATATTCGTCATTGATGAACGAAACGCTCGACCATAAGAACTTCTCAAGCTCTTCACTTCAAGTGATTTCTAAATTCTCTGTAAACATCATTCTAAGCTTATACACTTCCATATCCATAAGCTTAGAGTCTCTAGAACTATATTGTATTTGAGATATATAGTGTAACATTTAGTTCTAGTTCTTCCTCCATAGCTTAGTTGTTAAGCTCTGAGAAAGAAGAAACTCATTTTCAGAACTTATGTAAGTTGTAAGGGTCACAACACATTAATTCGTGCACGAGATTTGTCTAGTAGTTTACTTGTTCTGTGACTGGTTCTCTGCCAGTCTAAACAAGAAAGAATTCAAAGTTAGTTGATCATCGATCGTTTGATTGATCGTGGACGTAGTGAGTTTCTCGAACCACATAAAATCTCGTGTATCCTTTAATTCAGTTAATTGAGATTGTTTAAATCAAAATCGAACGGTTTTATCCAGAGTAGAGCATAAACCTAAAAAGATGAAATAGGCCCATTCAGGAACAAGAAAATATCATCGTAATTTGCATTGGATTTCGATGAAGAATACATCAATGAGAAGTTAATTCGATAAGTTTATTCACCCCTTATTTTATAGTATTAGCAAAGAAGAAATCAAAATTTGCATCCTTATTATCTCCATATTAAATGTCATTATCATAAAAAATACGTTGATTAAAGAACACTTGAACTCAATAAGGTTTTCACTTACAGAGCAATTCATTAACCACCATATTCCGCACACACTCGGTGACTATTAACTTATCTGTTAGCCTACATATTAGCACTTGATTTGTCAAGCTCTTAGTTGTACAAACCATATCTTCTAAATTAGAACAACTAGTTTGTTTAACAAAAAGTCCTTATTTCTTAAGGACTTTTATTATTGACTTTATAATCTGCAAGAAAAACCTAAAATTTTTTGATTGGAATATTATCTTCATACACTCATATATGTTCTTTCAGAACCAACACATATTTGTATGAGATCAACCCGTGTCTCGTATCTAGTAAGCCAAAAGTGATGAAGGACCATGCATGGCACGCCATGCAACAATGTTAACATGTTGTCCAAGTAATCGTTTAACAATGATATTTTTCTAATGGTCTGGAGAACCATCTTAATTATGTGTCGAATTGGGATGTGAAAGTTTCTTAGAGCACCCGCAGCGCATGAGGCGCGGGCGTCTCCCGACAGCCTCAGGCAGGATGGACGCGGAAGGTCCAAGGGCGAGGCCCTCGTTGCGGCATGCAGCCTCAGGCACCGGGGCACTGTCGGGTGAGGCAGCCTTTGGGCGCGGGCATCTAAGTCATTTCCACCGCTGCGGCGTGCAGCCTCCCACGCCCCACCCCTATTTTTTTATGTTTTTTTTATTTAAATTATATTTTTACATTTTTAATTATTTAAATTATCTACATCTATAAATACCACACTTCATTTCATTCTTCATCCACTCTTCTATCTATATTATCTCTCATATTTCTCTCCAAAATGTTTTCTTCTTCCGATTCCGATAATGAAATTAATGCTCAATTTTTGCAACTCGCAAATAATTTCATGGAGGCGGATCATCAATATCTAGCATCACTCGGCACATCCGACTCCCAACGTCCAAAAAAAAAGAAGAAAACCTTTATCAAGAGAGATCGAGAGGAGGCCTTTGTACGTCTATACAACGACTACTTCTTCCAAAATCCAACATTCCCCGACAATTATTTTCGACGTCAGTTTCGTATGCTGAGAGAATATTTTTTCCGCATCGTCACGACATTGGAGAATCGTGAAGAATACTTCCGACAACGTACGGATGCTACGGGCCGTCAAGGCTTCACGCCACTAAAAAAATGCACGATCGTAATTCGGTAACTTGCAAATGGAGGTGCCGCCGATCAATACAACGAGTATCTCCGAGTCGCCGAGTCAACGGGAATCGAATGCCTCAAACTTTTTTTCCGTGCCATTGTTGAGGCTTTTGGGTCTCAATATTTGAGGCGACCCAACCAACAAGATATTCAACGCCTAATGGAGCTTCACGAAGAGAAGCACGACTTCCCCGACATGCTCAGTAGCATCGATTGCATGCATTGAGCGTGGAAAAATTGTCCGATGGTGTGGCGTGGGGATTATACACGTTAGGACAAAGGCCACCCAACTATCATGCTTGAAGCGATCGCGTCCCAAGATCTATGGATATATCACGCTTTCTTCGGTGTCGCCGGATCGGCGAACGATATTGCTCAACCAGTCTACAATGTTCAACGACGTGCTCAACGGAAAAGCGCATCGTGTGGTTCATGGCCAACAACAAACAATACAACATGGGCTATTATTTAGCCGACAATGCTTACCCATGTTGGCCGACTTTCGTCAAATCAATGCTGACGAGAATGGTCTCGTTTCAAGGTTATGCAAGAAGCGGCACGCAAGGACGTCGAACGAGCATTTGGAGTAATCCAATCTCGATGGGAAATCATTAAAGGTTCGACAAGCCTTTGGTTTCGTGAGCATTTATCCGACATCATGTATACTTGCATTATTTTGCGTAACATGATTATTGAAGACGAATGTCCATATGCGACTAGTTGGGCATTGGAGACCGAAGCAAGTTCCTCCTCCACTCCACCCGAAGAAGCAACTCGCGGTGTCAATGATAAATTCAAGGACTACATGGAGCGATTGACCAACCTGCGAGATAGGCGTCCTCACGAGATGCTCGAGCATGATTTAATCGAAGAAATCTACGCTCGATTCGGTTCTTTAGATTAAGTGTGTTTTTTCGTTTCTTTTCTTGTATTTCAATTTCGTGTGTTTTCAATTATCGTATTTTAATTTCTTGTATTTCAATTCTCGTATTTCAATTTCTTGTATTTTGTATTTGAAATTAAAATTAATGAAATTTTAATTTCTAAAATTTGTTATTTTAATTTTAATATTATTTAATTAAATAAATTAAAATATTAATCCAAAATTAAATATTTAATTTATTTTCTTATTTATTTATTTATTTATTTTATATTACAAATTTAAATTAACAAATTAAATTAATAACATTTTTTTCCCAAATTCAATCATTATAAAATTAAAGTAGAGAGCCTCCGGAATTCGTGGGTGAGAGTCTCCCATGCTACCTACCAACACAACCTTTCTAATTTCTATGGACTCCACAAAAAAAAGTTTCAATTATTTACGAAATTGACACCGAATCCCACTTTTGAGTGCCTCCCATTGGGAATGATCTTAACAACACATATAAAACGGTAATATGTGTGTTAGTTGAGTGATAGTATATTAACATTTATAGCGATAAGTATTGGGCATGAGTCCTTCAAGAAGTTGTCTTATAATTTAAATTAATATAATAACTATATTTTTAAAATATAATTTGTTGGGTGTTTCATCCCTTTCACATTTTTCTCTATGCCCTTAACGATAGGGCTGTCAATTTTTGACACGACACGATAACCCGACACGAATCTGCACGAAATTAATGGATTTGGGTCAGACCTTATCAGGTTCGGGTCATTATTAGGTCGACCTGATAAGGACACGAAATTATCGGGTCGGGTTCGGGTCGGATACAGGTAACCTGTTAACATAATTATAAAATATTAAAAATTTATTTTTCTTTTTATGAGCTAGGGTTTACTAACCAGTAACCACTGCCTAATCTGCTCCCCTCCCCCTTCCCCATTCTTTCTCTCAACTCTCATCGCAGTCTTGGTTCGAAAAGGGTTGTTCTAATCGGGCTATTTTTACTTAGTTACACGTTTTTAGGCTGCAAAACTTCTTTAGCGAAAACCCAGCAAGGCAACGCAAGGCGATCTACTCTCCAATCCTTATTTCTCTTTTTCCCTCTCTAGCGCAGGAAGAGAGAGAGAGAGAGAGAGAGGCGAAGGTCAGATCTCCCCCGCTCTTGAATCTCCTTGTTACTTCTAAATTCACGCGCTACCTTAGTACTACTCAGGTTTCGCTTTTCTTCCTTGTTGTCTACTGCGAATTTCTCTTGTATGATTATTTGTTTATTACCTTCAAGCAATGCAAGCGTAGTTGATTTTGTCAGTAAGGTTTGAATTCGTTAGTTCGAGTTGTGAAATTATGCATAAATAAATTTCGCCGTTATTTCATTTTTTTTATGAGAAATGCTCTGGTTTAGTCGTGAAGATTTTATTTTCGTGATATTGTCCTTTTCTGTTTGTCACGTTTTTAAAAAAAGGTGAAATCGATGATGGAAACAAGGTGGAGAATACTGAAATACTGTTTTTTGTTGCTCAAGTGTGTTTATTGCCATGGGAATGTTTTGTTGTTTTTTTCACTTGTTTTAATTGTACTTCAGTATTCATTGCAAAGTGTTCTTCTGCTGATATTTCGTTTCTTAAATAGAGAATCATTGGCAGAAGATTTTGGTGTTGCTTCTGAGTCCGTGTTTAGTGTTGGTGGAAGAGTACTCGATGAATATCGTAGTTCACTTAAATCATCCACGGTTGAGGAGATTATTTGCACTAGGAATTGATTATTCGGAGAAAAAGGTACTCAATTATTTTTAATTGTAACATTTATAATTATTAGTATATTTATTTATTTTTAACTCTAAAATATTTCTTCAAAGTTTTTGAACGTGAAATACCAACGTCCGAGTTAGTTGAAGAATTCTTTGATGAAAATGGTGGAAATCAAGCAGAAAGTTCTTCTATTGTTCGTCCAAGATAGCTTGAAAGGTAAATAATGTTTGTTGAAAGTTGTGATTGATTATTTTTATAATTTATGACTTTATTATTGTGTCTTGTGAAAAATATTATAAATAATTAACTATTTGGTTCATATTTTCACAGGTCTTCTATTGTGGTATTGCAATGAGAGCAAGAGTCAAAACCGGCATCAACATTATTGATCATTCAAGTTATTCTCTATTTGGAAATTTATGTTAAGTGTAACTTTTCATTGTTGAATACTTTTTCAAGAATATTATATAATTTTTATTCAAATTTTGAAACTTAACTTGTGTAAGAATGCTATTAGACAATATTGTTGTTGCCATGAACATTATAATTTTCGTATCTTTATCATGCTATAATTTTTATCGTGTTCTTATCGTTTTCGTGTCATTATCGTGTCATGTCGTTATCGTGTTATTATCGTGTCGTGTCGTTATCGTGTCATTATCGTGTCGTGTCAACACGAAAATTATCGTGTCATATCAGGTTCGTGTCGGTTCGGGTTTGAGCTTAACAGGTCGGGTTCGTGTTCGGGTTGGGCAGAACCTTATCAGGTTGGGTTCAGGTTTGAGCTTAACAGATCGGGTCGTTATCAGGTCGACCCGATAACGACCCGACACGCATGATTTGACAGCCCTACTTAACGATATGGGAAAATGACCAACGTATCCTATACATGCGCAATTTATAAATAAGAGGGCGACCATCCTTATTCGATATAACCTTTTAATTTAAAATTCTCCAACATACTTGTAATTTTCTTATATTTTATTTTTTTTATAACACCAGAATTGCATTATAAGATAAATTAAAGGGTACATAAAATGAGACAATTAAATAAGATTCGTTCTAAGAGTAAAATTTAAAATACTCACTTTAATAAGTAAAAGATAAAAAAAAATTATCCAATAAGTAATAAAAGATAGAAAATACCCTTCATGCAAATGAAGAAATGAATCTGCTCATTTATTTAATTTTACAAAATAATTTAAATTACATGAACACATGATAAAAATTTTCATGTTATTATGTAATGTTGCTGCAGAATAAACTAACCTGAAAATGAGATAACATGCTTTATAGGGCATCAGTTCTAGTATCATAAGAGTTTCCTCATAGAAACGTCCTCGAATTTGATCAATTACTCTTCTTGCTTTGTTAGTAGTTACAGATTCCTTAGCAGCATAAGGTTTTCTCCTACTAATGAATCATAATTACCTATCAATATGATATATTTTTTAAGATAAGATTAACGGCGGGATCTATTATTGCATTTTGCGTGTCTTCAGAAATTTAAAATAGGTACAAATTCTCTCAATTTGTGTCCTACCATACAATCTGTTCTATAAAATAGGCAAATTATCTTTTCCATTATGAAACCCATGAGTATTTTTTTATATATTTTATTTATAATTAAATACTTCTTATGTCCCACTATTACTGACTTGGTTTGATCATAAATAATTCATAGTTTGATCAAACCAAGTCAGTAATAAAGGAACGGAGAGAATATTTTTTATATTTATTTTATAAATAAAAGTAAGTAAATTTTACCTATTAACCTTAATTATACGTAGAACGCAAGTTTACAAGATCCCTCCTAGATGACGAAAGCAAATTGAAAATCGAAATATCAAGTACTCTTCCGTTTCATTTTAAATATCTCATTTCATTATTATAATATCTCGTTTGAATATAAAGTGAGATATTTAAGGTAGGAGAGAGTATAAAAAAAAAGTTGCACACTAACACTAGTCGATTATCGTAATTGCACATATTCCGCAAATAGGTATAGGATTGGGCAAGTCAAAATTTGAAAGCAAAAATTTGTAATTATATAAGTTAGGTAAAGGTGAGAGAGTGGGGTCACATGCTATGAAATTTGGCAGCCCATTAACCAGTATACTATTTGCTATCCTCTTTACCAGCTCCTTTTTATCATCGTATCTCTATTTTAATTTAATATTTTTAATATTTATTAATAATTGAATTTTTTTTGTATAAATAAATCTAACTAATATTTTTTTCATAAAAAATTAGATCTTGCAAAATTATATACCATAAGTTTTGGAAAATCAAATTAAACATTCATCCTAGAAAAAAAAGGTAGTATATACAAAATGATACTCCAAGTTAGAAAAGATGGTGATGTTCTTGTAGGCTCTAGGGGCCGGATATACCAACGGCGCCTTTAATTTCCTACCTTATTAAACCACTTTTTACACTTAATTATGTGCTCAACTCGGCATGCCAATCACAATTTGACTTCTCCTTTATTAATTTAAATCCCATATCTAATTAAAAAAAATAAAAGTTGTGTGGAATTTTATGATTTATTAACATTTGGTTGAATTTTAATCAAAATATATATAGGTACGTTTTACCAATCTCGTTTTGATGATGGTCTACAATATAACCCCGCCATTACGGAGTGCACTGAGTGTTAAAAGTACTAATTATAATTCTTGTGCAGTAACTGAAAATATCAATTTAGATATCCCATTTTATGAGAGGGACTATATATCGTGCTAGACTATTACTATTATATATGCACAAACTAATCTAAATAAGAATGCTATATGTATATGTTATTTGAGTCAGCATAATATACATTTGAGCCGATCGAGTGGATATATGCCTCCTGCAAATATTATCTAATATAGAAATTAAATTTGACAACTGGATTGATGAATTGAAGGTTGGAAGTTTGAATCTTTAGAGTAGTCGTATATTAATTTGATAGGTGATAAAAGTTGCATGCAAATATATCACTAAATAAGTACGTAGAATTTCTTTAAGAAACTCACCTCACCTGCATGCACATGCGTACCCACACCCCTAGCTAGCTAATTGTCACCGACATGCTAATACTGAGAAATTAGTAGCTTAATTAATGAACTTATACCGGCCTACGTGCGTTGGCCTAGTTGTAATGAGATTAATGTCCAAGGCAATAAGTGTCGGGTTCGAGTCCTCTGTAACGCGTCCATGAACTTATACTCTGTTCAATCGCTTATAAGCTATAGTTAGTGTGGAACAGGCCGGGACAAACTTAAAAAGAGCCTTGTGCAAATTTTATAATATAATTTTTTATTAATATTTTTAATATATATTTTTATTTTTAATATATATTTTTATTTTTTAATAAATATATTTTTATTTTTTTATACTTAATTATTCGTAAATATAACTTGAGTAACTTTAATTTTAAAAAACACTCTTAGTCTGGAAGATGTAAACACCGAAGACACTTTTCGTAAATACGATAACAATCTTACACAAACACTCTAAAAAGATGCAAGGACAAATAATAACATTAGAAGAAAATGAAAAATACAATAACTTAAATAATCATTAACTGAAATTAATAATAAGATAGCAATTACTTATAGATTAACTACTATACCATCTGCGATACAAAGATCGAATATCTACATGTCAATATTATAACTCTATCTATATATATATATATATGAACAATAGTTTTCGGACCCCCATCGTGTATACAAACAATAGTTTTCGGGGCCCCCGACGATCGGGAGCTAGCCGTTGCACTGTCGTCCGCCTCGCACCGCCCGTCGCTGGTTTATATTAGTTTTTCTTTTTCTTTATTTCACTCTCTAGATATTTTATTTTCGAAATCCAGATGAATTAATAAATTAATATAAAGCAAATCATTCACACGATCGATGAGCATTGTACAATATTTCACCACAGTAAATAATAATTTGTCGCCAATAATAAAAAGCAACAGAGAATATAATGCTGCACTCTCCTACAAACCACACAATATGCGCACCTATTTCATACTTCCTGCACACCCATCGTATATTGTGCAAAATATCTAGATAGGTTATATTGATATATGATCCATTATTTTTGGTCTCAAAAATTAATATACGGCAGTTGCCAAAAATATCTAGAAACAAACAAGAAAATTAAGTAAATAAGGAGTAATACTCCTTTTTTCGAGATTTATCCCGTGCACTTTATTTGATTTGATTTCAAAAATTCCAAAAAACAATATTATAAAAATTATGAGCATTACTACTTTTCATCTTATATATTTTCTTTCTAATTTATTTTATAAGACCAAAATAAATAACTTAATAGAGGAATCCCTCCGTCCATTTCAATTGTCTCATTCTCATTTGATTATAATAGTACACTCATTTGAATATAAAATGAGACAATTGAAATGAGACGGAGGGTATATAAAGATACGGAGTGATCAAATTTTTGACATGAGTAAAAATTTAAATACTTTTTTGGCATAAATTGGGTTTGGATAAGGAATAGAAATTTATTGTCATAACATTAACATATACTCCTTCTGTCCCATCTCATTAGATACATTTTTCTTCTTAGTGGGACGTTCCACTCAATTAGACATATTTCTATTTTTGACAATTTTTAAAGTACAATACTCTCTTTTCAAAAGTTATTATCACTAAATATTGTACTCTCTTTTCAAAAGTTATTATCACTAAATATTGATATGGATGGAGGGAGCATATGATATGATCAATAATCTGTAGTTGGAATCATTTGATACCCATGCCTATATATATTATCATGCCATTAATGTTTTGTTGTACAGTATCATATATCAACGAAACGGCATCGTTTCATCCTCCCTTACTAGTTACTAGCATAACACATCAATTACGTGGCTACAGCTGTAAATGAGTTGTACCCTATTTTATTCTCCCATTTTTGGCCATTTTTATTAACCTAATACACTTCTCCAAGCTCCCTGCAACCCCCTAATTCATGCATGCTCTAATTATTTAATAATACTGATAATAAATTCTAATCTGCTCTGTTAAATTATCTATTTATTTATTACTCTTTTCCAAATATTGAAACTAGATTACTTATTTAATTTCTAGGATCTCTATAATTTTGCTGGAAATATTACATATATTGTATACCTGGTGCTTGTGATCGAAAAGCACAATTTTACACGAGCCATTTGTGACGTTGATTCTGTTTTGATATTTATCGTTGGTATTATTTTATGTATCTATTTCAAAACTGATACATAGCGTACTCAGCAAACAAAGTGTGACATACATAATCAAATCAAGCCATATATCTTATCTTTTTATTTTCATACATACTAAAGGTGTCAATATCAAATGTAGGTCATAAGGAATATTTAACATTTCTAAAAATAGGATATATTTTGGATCATGGTAGTTGATGATGGAATCTGTTGATCAGTTGATAAGATGGGTAAATTACTCTGCACATTATAATATTAATTCAAAAATTAAAGAGAAGGAGAATAATGAACGCCGATTTCAATTTGGATTCGAACCATATCTAGATAATTCTTTCTCTCCTTTTCTTTTAATTCAGAAAATGAGATGAGCAGTTCAATTTTGTTCATAAGAAGCAAAAAAACTCGCTTAAATCTCCACTATATATACAGATCTCGTCTGCCTAAACTACCCCTACTCCGGTATCGCACTCAGCCTCGCCGCGACCTTCCCTCTCCTTCCCCCGCCGCTACCGTATCTCCTCCTACCAGATTTAGAATCGCCGCCACTAGCAGCGTCATTCTCACCGGGAAACACGAGAATATTCCGCCGGCAACCGCATTTGTCGCCGCAACCTCCGGCGCCGCTCTTTGTTAAAGCGGAGCTGGCCTTGACGGCCAATGCAGCCATGTCCTCTGCCTGGAGTCGGTGCTTCAGCTGAGTCAGGGGCAGCGCGAAGTAGAGCTGGCCAGGCTGGAGCTCATCGTCGTCGCTCACCGCGGAAACGACGTCGCCGAAGTCCATTTCGTCGGAGTTGCAGATGAAGCAGGAGGGATTCTTCTGAAGCACGTAGGAGACCTTAACAGGGTAGGGGTATTCCTGTAATCTGCCGTCGTCAAGTATCAGCTTGGCCGTAGCCACCGATGTTGATTCGCAGGAGCTGCATATACCCATAGTTTTGCGTCTGCTGTATCTATGTTGAAATCGGATGTGATATGTCAAGTGTGAAAGAGTAAAGAAGGGGACGAACTACGAAGGGGAAACGAGTGATGTGAGCGGATATATAGTAGGAGAAGGGGGAGAGAGGGGTGATATGGGAAAAGCAAAGTGGAGACACGTCAGCAAGGAGAAAAGAGTAAAGAAAAGAAAAGGTAAAAATGTGGGTTTTAGGAAATGGAAAATAGTTAGTTTTAATAAAAATAAATATAAATGGAATTGAGTGGGCAGAGGTGCCAACCTGTAAACTTGTGGGTGACAGCTTGTAAGGAGGCCCTATTAATACTTACTCGCTTCCTTTCTTCCTTCTAATTGCGGATTAATAAGGGTCCTTCCTAGGGCTGGGGAAAAATACCGTTATGCAGGAATACCGTACATACCGTACCGTAAAATTACCGGACATACTAAAATTTAAGGTATACCGTAATATACGGTAAGGTATGATACCGTACCGAAAGACTAAGGTAAGGTAAGTATGAATTTTTATATACCGAGGTATACCGGGTGTATACCGTACCGAAAGACTAAGGTATGGTTCTTATGATATTTTGTGTATTTGTTATATTTATTGCTTTGTTGTGTAACTTGTGTTGGTTGTTGATAAGTTGAAGGAGGATGATGGTAAGTTATACCGGATAACGGTAAGGTATACCGGATAAAAGTAAGGTATACCGGTTGTAAGGTAAGGTATAGGTATGGGATTTTTTCATATCGGACCTTAAGGTATACCGGAAGAAGGTATACTGGACTTTAAGGTAAGATAATGGTATGAAATTTCTCATACCGTTATTTACGGTAAGGTATAAGGTATGACCCAAAATGTAAGGTATACCTTACCGACCCACCCCTAGTCCTTCCTTCGCTTTTTGCTTTTCTCTTCTTCTCTTGTTTGTTTCGAGTCTTTTGGCGTATTGCTAATCTATTCTCATGTCAATATTCTAAGACCTAGAGGAGCAGATGACCTGCGAAGAGAAGAGAGCATATCATCACGAGACAACTCAAAACACAGATTAAGAGATAACTTGATCTGTATGTATAGTGAGATGTTCTTAGACAGATTGGTGCAAGCTAACGATTTGCCTAAATAAATCATAGCGCACCTATTTTGTGCCATGTCAGATGACACATATGACAAACTCCTAAGACCATATTTATCCATGACACCCATTTGGGTGTCATAGCTAGTGGACAAAAAAAAACCCCAAAATTAAAATAAAAGTCATGACACTCTCCGATTGGATTGACCAATCATTCCTTCTCTCCAATTGGGTTATCCAATAATATGGTGCCACATTGGGTTATCCAATAATATGGTGCCAAGTGACACCATATTTTTGGATAACCCAATTATATTAATTTTAATTTGTTTATACTAATTAATTTAAATAATATTAATCAAAAAATATAAAAAATATATGAAAATTCATGATTTTAAATTCTCTATAAATAGAGTAGCATATTCATATTTTTTGAAGCACAATCAATTTTCATCTATTTTCTCACATATTTCTCAATATTTCAATTTTATTTCATTACCCAAATCATGAATCCAAATAATTTTCCAAATTCTCAAGGTTATCCAATTTCCCAAAATTATCCAAATATGCACAACATGATAGTGGAGGATGAGCGAGATACATATCGTAACTATTATGTCGTTTATTTATTGCTTTTGTAATTTATTATCTAATGCATCTATTTGTATTTTGGTTTACTTCATTTCAATTATGTATCCATTTCATATGTATTTGGTATTGAATTAATAAATCCATTATTTATTTTAAGTTTATAAAATAATTAGTTATTATAATTAAAAATTAAAATTTTTAAATAATAATTATAATATAATTATTTATTTTAAATATAATGTATTTGTATAATATACAATAAATGAAAATAAAAGATAAATATTTTAGAGTTGGTGTCATGGATAAAGTAGGAAGGTTGTGAAAATGAGTTATATTGTGGGTTGTATAGGTGGAAGATAGAGAAATTAATATTTTATTTGGATGATTGGATTGTGAAGGTTGTGTAGTGTCATTGATAAACATGGTCTAAATGGATTATAGCCCACCTATCATGTGTCATGTCAATGCCAGCTATCACAAACTTCAATGACTAGAAGTATAGTCAGCATCCAACAATCATTTCTGCAAGCAATGTAATCATCAATGCTGCAACGACTAGTTTTTAAATATTATGCATATATATACTTTATGATTTTCTTCAAAAATGGTGGAAGCAACAAACCCAGAAATAAGCTATAACGTTGGAAGATTTTCTCCAGAGATTCAGAGTTTATTCAACACCCATATTAGATTGTCTATTCATTCTTAATGTTGTATTAAAGAGAGAAATCATCATATTCTTTAGATAAACCCACTAAAATTATATATTAGGATTGAGCATTCAAAGTCATAGTTCTAGTTTTCTCCATAGTCATAAAATCTTTAAGCTTTGCAATAGAGAAGTAATGAGGAGACGATTATAAACTCAACTCAGATCTCGTACTCATCGAGTTTAAATAAGTAAGTTGTAATATCGTACTCAACGAGTGTATAAATAAGAGAGAGTGACTTATATTCAATAAGGATAAAGAATTGAGGAATCCAAGGTTAAGAGATTCATCAATCTAGTTTTGATCGATCATGGACATATGGAGTTTCCCGAGCCACATTAAATATTGTGTGTTCTTTATATTTTGCATTGCTTTATTTGATTATGTTGTTTATCACTCACCAGCAAGATGTTCATAGAACATTGAGTTGTCATCTTGTTAATCAAACTGCATTTAAGAACACTTGGTAACAAATGAAATATTTTCTAAGTGTAAGAACAATCAACATATCATACTAGCTTCCGCACACGATCTATGTAAAAAAAACACCTAGCTCTTGAATGTACAGATTACCTCACACTCTGTGTCGAGAGTTTCTGCATCAGAGGAGTTAAACTGCAACCTTACGCAGCTGACATGTTTAAGACAGTGTCGCTGTATCTTAACCATACACCACATATGCTCTTCCCGGGACCCAACAAGTGGTATCAGAGTTGTGGTTTAACCTGACCACTGTATCTTTTACATATGGTTTCCAACGTTTGTGTTCAACTTGAATATATCCCCACTTATAAAATATTTTTACACCCTTTACTGCATGGATTCTCACATTCTCAGGGCGTGTGAAATTTTCTCCATCCAAGACTATGAAGACTGGAGTTTCAGGATCATGATGTGCCTACAAGCTCATCATGTGTTGTTGTGGGATATGATCGAAAATGGACCAACTCCAATATATGAATAAGGGGACTAATAGCTCGAAGGAGAGCAAGTGACGAGCCTATTTTTCATGCTCTTTTTGAGCTTGTCTATGTGTTGATCGAGTCTTATTTTTTTTGTTTTTTTGTCTTTGTGTCTAGGAGGACACACTTTTGTGAGGCAGGTAGTTGGAACCACTCTTAGGCAAGTCATACCATATTTCGTGAAAGAGGCAAATTACAGGCAAAGTAACACCTTGAGCAATGAACTTTTGTGTTTAAGACAAGTACCGTGCGGGATCTGGACATGACATTTCAAAGCTAGATGCGAGGTTTCTTGAGCAACATCTTGGGCAAGCCGTTCGTAGACTCTCTTTCCCCAATATGGAGTACCTGGCGAACGAGGAGCTAAAAATGAAATATTTGATGAGATATTGGAAGAAGCAGGGGCAGATTCTAACCACAGAGCACAAAAAAGGAAAGATATGTTTCATTTATCCTACCACATCTACATAATGAAAGAATTAAGACGGTCAACTGTTGGAGATACTAGAGATGCACTCAATAAGTAAAAAAGATCTTTCATAGAAACCCAAGCCGCCACCAAGACAAGTTGGATTTTGAGTAAGACGAAGTACAAGTCAATAACTTGAGCAAGACGGCGAGGGGAACGTTCGTTCAAAATAGTTTATGCCATATGGAGAAGTTTGGAGCAGAAGAAAGGAAAGTTTGGGCAAGTCGGAAGGTAAGGTGCATACGACGTATGTCTTGACCAAGTCATTGGGCAAGGTGCGGAAGATCCTTACAACAACGAGAAAATAAGGAAAGAGATCTTTATTTCCTTACACAATGAATATGCACAATTTGGACCTCATTGATGATAGGGATGTATATCATTGGAAATATTTATGCAGGGAAACAAATCCCTAGGAAACCCTAGCTTTCTCAGAACGTCATGGGTCTGGCCCATAGCCCACTCAACTTCTATATAAGGCTTTGGTCGCAGCAGCAGTGTTCGAAAAAAATTATTTCGAGTCATATTCTCAAGGAAGACTTATAAGGACAATTTAACTCTTTGTTCAAAACGAAAGCAAATAAAAGAATGTTTGAGGGTTTTAAAATTAGGCGAAAAATATAAAATACGAAAGAACGTAAATCATAAACTAATAAAAGTAAATGACGAAACGAATTGTCTAACTAAGAAAACGAGATGCGAGTTGAAAAGAATGCAAGTAACTTGGAAATCAGAATTAAAAAGAATGTAGAAAGCACTAAGGAGTTTGAAATCGAAAAGAACGTAGAACTAATAAACAAAATATAAAAACGAAAGTATAAACAAATAAAGGAACTTAATAATAAGAACGAACCCGAAATATAAAACAGAAGCAAACTTGATTAATAAACTGGAGTGAACTTGAATCCACAACGATAAACGAAAAAAAACAACGAACTAGAATGTTTGCAATCGACTAATCTTCGGAATCCAATACTAAAGCTAACAACGACTAATTAAAAAGTCAAAATTCTCAACCTTAGAACAATAGGTCGAGAGGTGCTCGAAATTTAAGTGCAAAATGTCTGGAAGAAGGTCTCGAAAAAGGTATGGAAAATAGTTATTTCAAAGTGTGAAACGCGTCGACTATTTATAAGCGAGAGGGAGGGTCAGCGGCCGCTCAAGGTCATCGATCACTAAGTGGATTTGTGCCATCCGCTGAGGTAGTTAGACGCTGGCCAGAGTCAGCCGCTGGGGTCAGCAGTTGTTGGCCTTGGCTTTGCACTGGCTCGGAGCCTGGCTCGGCCGTGGCACATCCCCGCCTAGTCAGCGGTCGCATAGGGTTACGCGACCGCTAACTTATGCTCTCGATCCTCATCTTGTTCTTTTGTTATTTCTCGATCTTTTCTCATCCCTTTTCCAACTTCAACACTTGTTTAGGCTCGTGATCCTGAAACATAAAATGAAACGTAAATCGAGCCCAAAATATCATGCAAAGCAAGTGAAAGAATGTTTGATAGTTTTAAAACTAGGCGAAGTATATAAAATACGAAAGAACGTAAATCCTAAAATAATAAAAGTGAATGAAGAACAAATTTCCTAAATAAGAAAACGAGATACGAGTTGAAAAGAATGCAAGTAACTTGGAGATCGGAATTTAAAAGAATGTAGAAAACACTAAGGAGTTTGAAATTGAAAAGAACGTAGAACGAATAAACGAAATAGAAAAACGAAAGCATAAATAAATAAAGGAACTTAATAATAAGAAAGAACCTAGGATATTAAACAGAAGCAAACTTGATTAATAATCTGGAGCGAACTTGAATCCATAACGATAAACGAAAAAGGACAACAAACTAGAAAGTTTGCAATCGGCTAACCTTCGTAATCCAATATTAAAGCTAACAAAGACTAATTAAAAAATCAAAAGTCTCGACCTTAGAAAAATATGTCGAGAGGTTCTCGAAATATAAGTGCAAAACGTTTGGAAGAAGGTCTCGAAGAGGTCTGGAAAATGATTATTTCCAAGTGGGAAACGCGTCGACTATTTATAGGCGAGAGGGAGGGTCAGCGGGCGCTCAAGGTCAGCAACCGCTGAGTGGCTTGGTTAGACGCTCCTCCCATGCCATCCGCTGAGGTAGTTAGACGTTGGCCCGAGTCAGCTGCTGGGGTCAGCGATCGCTGGCCCTGGCTTTGCGCTAGCTCGGCGTTTGGCTCGGCCGTGACACATCCCTGCCTAGTCAGCAGTCACTTAGGGCTACGTGACCACTGACTTATGCTCTCGTGTTCTTTCGTCATTTCTCGATCTTTTCTCGTTTATTTTCCAATTTCAACACTCATTTAGGCTCGTGATCCTGAAACATAAAATGAAATGTAAATTGAGCCCAAAATATCATGCAAAGTGGAAAAACAACAAGAATAAAGACAAGAAAAATACGAGTTTAGACGACTAAAAAGAGGCTAAACAAGCAGTCAGCAGGGCATCATAATGTGAAGTAAGTGGAGGAGAGCCGCTGCTGCACGAGCACACTCACACTCTTTCGTTCTTTTTCTTAGTATATTACAAGTTAATGTTTTGAGAGTCTAAGAGAAGAAAAAACGAAGCCTTCGAGCATCTTTTATTTTTTCTTGTATTTATTTGCCTTGATCAGGGTTAGTCCTGCCATGGATTGTTCCGTTCTCTATTTAATTCTAGTATGTTTCCTTTTATCTTTTCTTTTACGTTTCTTTTATTTATGTCTAAGTAATATAAATACTTTGTTTGGGTTAAACAAGTTTAGCTAAAATCAACTTATCATTGTGAGGTCTAACTTGGCCAACGTAGTTGCATGTGTATGTTCCTAAAGCACTGTATATGATTTTATACAACTTGACTGAGTCATTGGTGCTAAGCGGACGGTATCATCTTGGGCAAGGGGGTTGAGGGAGTGAGTAACTATCGCCTTCTGGGCTTAAAATGTGCGTTGGATGGGGCTTTGGTGGTTACATGACGATTAAAAAGGAGGCTGCCCAAGTGATGTGTTTGCTGGTAGGAGAGAAACCCCAAACTTACACTCGCCTTAAACCAACAACATGTGTATAGATGAGAATGTTTGCACCGATGACCAATGAGTTGATCAAGGCGTAACAAGTTGAGCTCAAACCAAGTATTTTTTTTTGCTTTTTATTTTTAATTTGTTTTAGTTCATGTCTTGATTACTTCCCTACCCGAGGCAGGCCCCTCTAAAAAATATAAAATCGTGATAGAGAGAGAGAGGGGTACACCAACTCCCTGTGGGATCGACCGTATACTTACCACTAGTGGAACCTAGTGTAAATGATAAGAATACTTATAAATTTATCTTGACTGAGTGGTGATGAATGAGCCCCGTCACCAAGCTACACGTAAAATGCTCCAAAATCCCTGTAAATACATCGCAGAAGAACGCAAGGTTGATGAGCTAGATACTTACGCAAAAGGGTTCATATCGAGTACCGTACGTGGCGTGCATTTTGCCAAGATCAGGAATCTGGAAACAATGATGGAAATGAGAGATACCTTAAGAGATCTTAGCTTGAGATATGAGGAGATGAAGGAGAATAAGCTATCCATAGCTTATTGGAAGTTCAAGAAGATTCCCAGTGAATCAATTGAAGAGATGCAGAACAAAATCATGGAGATCATGCTGGAAATTGCTTCTATCAAGCTATACAAGTACATCCAACATGAACAAAATATGAAGATCATTCGAGCTCTACCTGCAGATTGACATATTTATTATGTCCTAATCCAACAAAGATCAAATTTCAACTCTTTATCTTGTGATGAATTATTTAATACTACCTCCGTCCATGAAAATGACTTACAGTTTGACCCGACACAGAGTTTTAATAATGTGTTTTGACTTTAATAGAAATGTGTAGTTAGTGGAGTTTGAGTCACACTTGATATATTGTTTTAAATTGGATTGTGTTTAGTTAGTGGTGGGATCTATTTACTATAAATGTACGGTTTCAAATGTAAACCATTTTCGTTGACGTCTCAAAATGGCAAAAGGTAAACCATTTTGGTGTACAAAATGATTTATTATGAAATTAACATGATTTATTGTGAAAATATGGTCAATCGGAAGGAAGCTGAAGCTAAAGTGAAAAAGGAGGTTGCACTCAAAGCAAAATCACCTTCAAAGATGACCTTCGCCTGCGAAGCTCACGAAGAGGAGTTTTCGAAGGAATAAGTATATTGAGTTTAAGAGTTATAAGAAAGTAGGCAAGCAGACAACTGCCGTTGGTTTTTCTCCTCACCTGTCTACACTCAGCTAAGTGAACTTGAAGTTGAGTTCACACTACTCATGACCCAAACGATCTATCAATCCTCAAATTGAAAGTTGTTTTTCTCACAAGATTCCTCACACACAAGCTCAATATGAAAGAAAATAAAAGTGTTACATCATTTTGATTATCAATAAACTCATATACTCAATTATGGGCGTGTGTAATGCCACCTTTAAATGCATTGTCTCATCTATTTATATAGACACACCAAATCTTATCCAAAAGATATTCCTATTTTGAAGGGTCGTTTAAATTCAAAATTCAGTTCAAAAATACTCCCTGATTTCTTATCTATAAAATAGGTATCTAAAAAAGACACTAAATTCATTAATATATAATAAATTTATGTGTTGCTTTTTTTCTTGAAACTAGTTTGTGCGCCCGTGCTATGCACGGGAATATGTTATTCATCAATAATTTATGCATAGAGATATTTAAAATAATCAAAAATGATGTAATCAGATAATAATCGGTGGTTTTAGAACCTTAATCATAAACGATGGTTCGATTTCAAATCATGACTGTGTAGAGGACGGTTCAGTTATAATTTCAAAATTTTGAAACCATGATCAGCGATCCAAACCAGTAACTTCAATTTATTTTATCCAATTCAATTTATTTCTTATTTGTAAAATGTATTTTTATATAATTCACAATAACACATTAAAACTTATGAATATATTAATAATAAAATAAATTAAAAATCAAAATTTAATTTTGAAATTTGGAAATTAATAAAAATTTATGATTTTATATAATAATATAATAATATTTAAATTTTACTTTATAGTCATTCTAATTTTAAAATTAACAAATAAAACGACATTAAAATTTTGAAAAGTTAAATGATAATATAAATTATTACGTAATCATAATAATAAGAATTTTTAAATTTTCATATATATTAGTATTAATTTTTTGAATAGTTCATAAATATAATTCTAGCCGTTCTATACGGTTCGATTCCAAATCCTGAACTATCTTAAAAACGATTTGGTTCTGATTTTGAATATTCGAAGGAGTTAGGTTCCAAACTACAATCATGAGCACTTCTACTTCTGTAATTTTATAAATTTTAATTGGTTTAAATACTAATAATAATTAATTGGTCATATAATAAAATTAACATAGTCATATTTATAAGTGTTATAATTTTTAGTTGTTTGAGCAATTTTTTAATTAATATTGATCTACATATAATTTATCTCACAAAGAGTTGATTGTCTAAAAATATCTCTCATTGTGTTAACTAAAAATAAATATGAACGATTCATATTTTTATATTATATTATTTTTTATTATTTTATATTTAATAAAATAAAATAATTTTAAATATTTTCTCTAAAAATATTAAGACATCCATTAAAAAAAAACTTTATAATGAGCTTCTATGCATGGTCTCAATTTATAATGGATTGAGTTTCAACTTTCATGCATAATATTAAAACATATTATAAAGAGTATTCAACTTTATAATTAGGAACATTATAATTTAGTAAAATATATTATATGTATAAGAATATGTATACATATAATTATTTTCAATTTACTTATGTGTTATAATTTTTTATATTAATTATATATTTTATATAATATATATCAAATTAAATGTATTGTCGAGATCTTTAATTTAATATGCATAATATTGCAAATATTTTTACGAAGAAAATAAATAATTTTAGGAGAAATGTGTTATAGGAGAGAGAAAATAATCTATAAAGTTTTAAAAGTTAATAAGCTAAAAGCTAAACATAAACCAGATTCAGTTGTAAATGTATATTATGATTTATTCAATGCTTAAGTTATCCTGTTGCTCTATTGGTTCACAATATAGCCTTCCTTATGAAAGGTATAGAGATCGAATCCTATTAAGATTAATTTTTAAATTTAATAATTGTAAGATTATATTTGCCATTGAAATTTAAGTTATTTACAATTGAAATGCTTCCTGTTTTATATATATATATATAGATGTATTGCAGATACGTAAAAGAAAAAAAAACAATCAATGTTAAATCATTATTCTTTTATTCTTTTAATCTTCTTGTTTTATTGCTCACAATTGTAATCAATAAATTAGAGAATGAAAACTATTAATTTTTATTACTTGTATGATTATGGGGTACATTATTAATATTAAAAAATAGAAAGAGAGAAAATAAAATATTATTATTAAATAGTTGCCGATGAGAGAAATCCTGATACAAGATTTGAAAATGATTTATATTGATAAAATCTACATCTAACCAATAACCACCTTGATAATTATAATCAATAACTACTCTACAAAATTTCAAAATTAATAATCTATATTTTATTATAATTAATTCATAGAAAACTAATTTTTAATATAATCATCCTATATATATATAGACCGAGGAACAATTATGTTCGAATTTAGTATTCCATCTTTCTAATTTATTTAAACACATTTAGTCAATAAAACACTCGGAAAAAGTCAAACACGTCTAAATAGACCAATGCAATGATAGGAGGCACTACCAAAACAAAATTAATTTAGTAACAAAATTTTGCGTTACTAAACCAATAAATTTCGTTATTAAAAATGTTAGTAACAAATTTATAACAGATTTATTTGTAGTAATATTGATGGTTGCTAAAAAAAAATTAACAACAACAATATATTACGTTATTATATAACAACGGAAGTGTAACAAAATTTCCATTTCTAAAATGGTTTCTTCAAATTTATTAACAGAAATAGTAACAGAAAATTTCGTCACTAAAAATTGTACAATAATTTTATAACAATTTCATTATTAATCCATTAAAATTTAGAGAAATTTTTTTTTTCCGTTTCGATGAAGTATTAAATTGAAATTAAAAATTATGGTTACGAAAAATAGTGAAAATTAGATAAAGAAGGCAACATGTAGTGGATGGGAGAATACGTGATGTAATGGTGGTTGTGCAGTAACTAACAACCATCATTACTCTTCAACATATAAATTGATCTCTCTACAAGTAATATTTGTAGAGATGAAGAATATGAATAGGAAGATGAATGTATAGATAGTGTTTTTATTTTATTTTTTTGGAAAGATAAAAGTTGATATTAGCTGAATATCTCAATGTGAATTGGCAAGCGCAGCATGAATTCAACGGATAAGGGGATCTGGGATTCAACAACCACAAAAACACCACAAACTATGTCATTTTCTATTCAATTATAAAATTAAAAGATCTTAAAGCATTATAATCCTAGATAGATGCGCATATATATATATATATATATATATATATATATATATATATATTAAAGCAAAATCACTTTATTTTGCTTTTCCCGCCTAAAATGAATGACTCGTGTATTTATATATAATAAAGATGTCCTAATGCTCAATTGCTCATTATTGGAAGCTAGAGGTGTTCACGGTTCCGAGAATTTAGAATCGGAACTGAACCGTCGTTGCGGCGGTTCACGGTTCGGAACCGAACCGTGTATGACGGTTCCGGTTCCGGTTCCAAACCGTCGATTACGGTTTGGAACCGTCCAAAAAATTAATACTAATATATTTAAAATTTTTGAATATTTTATTTATTTTAATTACATACTTATGCGTATCATCATTTAATTTCATATCACATAATTAACTTTGTAATGTAATAGTAGAATAACTACGTAAAAATTTATATTAATTTAATATTAATTATATATAATACACATATAATGATATATTAATAAAAATGTAATAATAAAAAAATTAAAAAAAAAGGTTTTTATGTGTTATTATCTTATGAATACATTAATTGAATAACACGTTAAACACAAATACATTGATGAAATGAAATAAAATAATTAATTTATATAATTATAACAATATAAAATGAACACAAATAAATACGTATATAATATTAGGGTTTAATTAGGTTATCATCTAATTAAATTTTATTTTATTTAATTCTTAATGTATTCGTAAGTTTAATATATCAATTATAAAAAATAATTTTAAGAAATAACTATTTATAATATATTAAATAAATTAAATTGGATAAAAAAAAGAGATACGGTTCCAAATAGACAGTTACGGTTCATTTGAACACCTCTATTGGAAGCTGAACCATTTAATGCTTCTTTTTTAGGTTCATTATGGCCCAAATGTCAAAACCGAGGTGGTTTCATGATGCTATTAACATCTACTATATCCAATTTGTATTGAAAATTGTAATTACTTATATTCATATTTATACATGATGATATTATTGAATAATGTGCATATCAAATTGATTGTTTGTATTACTCTTAATTTATTTGTTGTTTATTGTGTTTTTGTTATCTTTTTTGTCGTCGTTTTGTCGTGTCTAAACTTTAAATTGTTTCGTTTCCGTATCCTTTTTAGTTCATTTTTACGTCGATCTTTGTTTTGTTATATTTGATGCAAGATGGAAGAATGAAGATGGATTTGTGCTAGAAATGGTGCCGAATATATCGTTGGAGCAAAGCCAAGTAAAGCAAAACGAGCCGAGTAATGCACGAGAGAAGAAACGAGTGGAAGCAGACAAAGTGACCACCTAGCGGGCACTGGCTTTCCAGCGTCCCAGCGCACGCTGGAGTGCAGAAATTTGGAGGACAGAAAGGTCGGATCAGCGACCACTGGGAACCTAGCGGCCGTTGGGCCCGCCTCATTCAGGCGCTAACAAGGCACAACCAGCGATCGCTGGCTGCAAGATATTTCAGCGGGTTTTTAAGGATTTTAGGCATTATTCTTGTTTTCTAACTTTGAAAACTCGAGATAGACTCTAACAAACTACTTTTACTTGCTTTCTTAGTGCAGATTTAGTGAATTCCAACGGATTGAAGTGGATTACGACTTGAAATTCTTACATTACATCTAATAAGCTTGCTTTTGATGGATTCCTTTTATGTTTCTACCATGTTTATGATGTTTGACTAGATTCTTACTAGGGTTGGATATTAATTCTCTTATTTGACGTTATAATTGATCATGCTTAGTTGATTAACTTGTTTTTGATGGAATTAAGTGATTGATCACCATTTGATTCACATAGGTGTAGAAGTAGATTGAAAAATTGCTTTAACAATTGATTTGTGGTTAATCAACATTTATTCTCTAATCTGAAACGTTCGAATAAGAGTTCATATTAGGCTAAGTGATTTCTAGAGGTGTGAGTTGATACGAAAGTGAAAATCACGACTTAGTATATAAAAAGGAAAGTGATTTATAAGCTACCTTTTGAGATTCTAATCGAGTATGAATGCATGATCAATTTGATATCAATGATCAGTTTGTGATTATTTTTTGTTCTGTTTCGTAATAGTTGTTTTCCTTTTCTTCTTGTTAGGTGTTTCCTCCTGCAAGTTGCGTTTGACTTATCTTTTGTGGTGGTAGGTTATGCATGCTCGGTCGCCGAAGTTTGCAAATAAGATTGACACCCGTGCTATATAACGTGCATCGCAGGAAGGAGTTACATATCGTCAACTTGGACGGGAAGAACATAAATGGGGCTCAATTGGATTCGGGCTATCAGTCAGATCATTCGGGGAGTACACTTTTGCAGGATTCTGACACTGACTGGAGTGAATCATGTTCACGAACAGTCATGGCGGCCGGCCAGATGAGAGAGCTCGCTAGGCCGGTGATTGGAGCTTCTGCATCACCGATTGTGTTGGGGGAAGCAGCTAGGAATTATGAGCTGAAAAACATACACATCAGTCAACTACCATCTTTTTACGGCATGCCGGCGGAGGATGCATTGAACTTCATCCGGGAGTTCTTTGCTATAGTTCAAACCTTCCCTCTTGGAGGTTTGAATGAGAATCAGTTGAAGATGCGCTGCTTTCCTTACACACTGAAGGATCGAGCCAAGACATGGTTCATGTCTTTAGCACCGAATTCGCTCCAGAACTGGAATCAGGTATCTGAGAAGTTTATGTCGAAGTGGTACCCAAACTAGAAGACGCAAGAAGTGAGGTCACAACTGGTGACTTTCACGTGGATGGATGGAGTGCCTCTTCATGAGGCTTGGGAAAGGTTTAAGAGCCTTCAGATGCAGTGTCCTCATCACAATCTATCTCTGGAGCTGCTCAACCAATTCTTCAACGAGAGCCTCCACCAGAATTTTCAGTATATGGTGGACAATGCAGCCGAAGGAGATATCGAGAATAGGACTATAGAAAAGCTGACCAAGATCTTTGAAAACATGGCTAGAAACTCACAGCAAAGGAGATCTAGAGGCCAGAAGAAGATGGTTAATGAAGCAACATCGAGCAATGACATGGTGAGGCAGTTGGCGGAACTAACGAGGAAAGTGCAAGCTATCCGAACTACGAATGAGCAACCGCAAAGATGTGCAGGGAATGAGACTTGTGGAATTTGTGGAGAGTTTGGCCACGGGACCAATGTGTGTGCTAATGTATTTGAGCCACACAGGGAGCATGAAGAGCAAGTAAATGCTCTTCAGAACTTTCAACCACACCCGAAGTTTGATCCATATTTGAATACGTACAGTCTAGGGTATCAGTATCATCCAAACTTCTCGTGGAGGCAACAAGCACCGCAAGGGCAGCAGATGTCACTTCAGCAAGGGTTCCAACAATTTCAACCACCGCAGCAGCACTTCGCACAACCACAACAGCATCAAGGTCCACCTCAAGGCCCTTCCAAATCATCGGTGGAAGATAATTTAAACATGTTTATTCAAGCAAGCCATCAGAGATTTGAGATTATGGAGGCATCCATGAAGAGAATTGAGACCCAAGTCGGGCAGCTAGCAGGGACAGTTGGAGAGCTTGTTCAGATGAACAAAAAGGACAAGCTTCCAAGTCAGCCCATGCAAACTCAAGCTGTTACAGTGTTGAGAAGTGGAAAGGTTGTGGATAATAAAGTGCAAATGCCGGATGATGAAGAGTTGAATGAGAAAGAAGAAGAGAGCATCCCATTAGTCCCTCCTGAAGAGGAGACTATTGCATTAGCCCTCTCGAAGAGAAGGCGAAATGAGGAGAGCTAAATAAGGCCGACAACCCTTATAAGCCTCATATTCCTTTTCTTGGGCGATTGAGAAATGAGAAGTAAGACCATCAGTTCTTGGACTTCTATAAGATGCTCTCGAAGGTGAATTTCAACCTTCCTCTTTTGGACATGATAAGAAATGTTACAACTTACGTGAAGTTCTTCAATGAGCTAGCATCCAAGAATATGAGATTTGTGGAGGATGAGAAGATAGTGGTGTTGGAAGTAGAATTGAAGCATCAGCTTCCACGGAAACAGATTGACCTAGGTAGCTTTGTAATCAAAATCTCTCTTGGTAATGGTATGTCCGTTTCTGGTATGCTAGATCTAGGGGCCGATATTAATTTGATGCCTTATTCTATTTTTTTGAGATTGGAATTAGGTAACTTGAAGCCTACTAGAATGTCTTTACAACTTGTTGATAGATCAATTAGGTACCCTAAGGGAATCATAAATGATATCCTTGTTAGAGTAGGGGATTTGATAGTACTTGTTAATTTTGTTGTTCTTGATGTGGGTGAAGTGCATGAGTTTAGAATGAGCATACTGTTCTTTTGGGAAGACCTTTCATGGAAACTAATAATACACTCATTGATGTTAAAAATGGAAAGTTGCAAATGACTGTCTTGGGAGAAACTATTTCCTTGTCTGTCAGAGAAATTTCCCCTCACCCCGTGCAAAATTTAACTGATAATTGCTATTTGATCGATGTTGTTGATACTTTAGCCAAAAGGGTCTTTTTGAAGGAATCAGATGACGATAAGATTGCAGATAGTCGAGAGCCGGGCCTTCTCCTTTACTCGAGCGTGGGGATGATGGAAGTCTTGAAAGGCGAAGAGGTGAAAGAACCATTAAGCAGCCCAGTTGAGTTTAAGGAGCTTCCTAAACACCTTAAGTATATCTTTTTGGAGGATGAAGAAACAAAACAAGTAATCATCTTTGCTGAGCTGATTGTAGAGTAAGAAGAGGAGCTAGTAGATGTACTCAAGGCGAACAAGAAAGCTTTTGGTTGGAGCCTTGCACATATAAAGGGGATTAGTCTGTCTATGTTCATGCATAGGATCGTTCTTGAAAGATAAAAGCCATTCCAAGACGGTCAACAGAGTTGCTGAAGAAGGAAATCCTTAAACTTCATGCTGAAGGATTGATCTATCCAGTTGCTGAGAGTGAGTGGGTGATCCCCGTCCATGTTGTACCGAAGAAGGGTGGCATCACAGTGACGACTAATGAGAAGGGGGAGATGGTGTCAACTAGGCTAACTACCGGTTGGCGGATGCGTATTGATTATAGAAAGTTAAATGCGACTACCCGCAAAGACCACTTCCATTTATCCTTTATTGATCAAATGCTTGATAAGTTAGCAGGGCATGAATTCTATTTTTTTCTTGATGGGTTGTTTGGTTATTATCAGGTGGCAATAGCTTTGGAGAATCAGGCGAAGACAACCTTCATCATCCCCTTCTGCACTTTTGCTTATAGGAAGATGCCCTTCGACTTGTGTAATGCTCTGGGAACTTTTCAAAAGTGCATGCTTTCAATTTTTTCTGAAATGATTAGTGATTTCATTAAAGTGTTTATGGATGACTTCTCTGTTTTTGGTAATTCATTTCATGATTGTTTGAAGAAAATTAACCTCGTTTTGAAGAGATGTATTGAGTGTAACCTTACTCTTAGTTGAGAAAAGAGTCACTTTATGGTTACCAATGGTATTGTGTTAGGTCATGTTGTCTCGAGTAAGGGAATAGCCGTTGATAAGGCTAAAATTGATGTGATTAAAAGCTTACATCCACTTGTGAAAGTTAAGGGTGTAAGAAGCTTTCTTGGGCATGCGGGGATTCTATAGAAGGTTTATTAAGGACTTTTTCAAAATAAGTCAACCTTTATACCATTTGCTTGCTCAAGATGTTCCTTTCGTGTTTGATGACAAGTGCATGCATGCTTTCAATACTTTGATAGAAAAGCTTATATCTGCTCCGATTGTTGTGTCTCCTGATTGGTCGAAGTCATTTAAGATTATGTGTGATGCTTCTGACCTTGCTGTAGGTGCTGTTCTAGGGCAATGTGCGGACAACATGCTACGTGTAATTTACTATGATAGTTTAACTTTAAATGAAGCACAAGTTAATTACACTACCACTGAAAAAGAAATGTTAGCAGTAGTGTTTGCCTTAGACAAGTTTAGGTCGTACATTATTGGGTCAAAAGTGATTGTACATAGTGACCATTCGTCATTTAGGTATTTGCTCACCAAATCTCAAGCTAAGCCTAGGCTAATTCGCTGAATTTTGTTGTTACAAGAGTTTGACTTGGAGATTAAGCATAGAAAGGAGAGTGAAAACCCTGTTGCTGATCACCTCTCTAGATTAGAAAACATTAAGGATTCGTTGATTGTGTTTAAACATGATAATATTCCTGATGAATTTCTATATGAGCATGTCTTTGCAGTATCTTCATTCCCATGATATGCTGATATAGTTAACTATTTGGCCGCGGATAAACTCCGTGATGATCTAACCTCACAGAAGAAGGCAAGATTTTTGAGATCTTACAAGTATTACTATTGGGAGGACCCCTATCTCTTCCGTCTTGGAAAAGATGAGGTGATTAGAAGATGCCTCAGAGGAGGAACAACAGAGTGTGTTGTCGTTTTAACATGAAGCAGAGTGTGGGGGACACTTTGGAGGCCGTAAAACCGTCTTTAAGGTCCTTCAATCGGGTTTGTATTGGCCATCTTTATTTAGAGATGTGCATTCATTTTATGCCTCTAGTGATAGGTGTCAGAGAGTAGGAAATATTAGCCAAAGAAATAAGATGCCTTTAGTCAATAGTCTTGTAGCAGAAATTTTTGATATTTGGAGGATCGATTTTATGGGGCCATTTCCTAACTCTCATGGTTTCGAGTACATTTTGAAATTAGTTGATAGTGGTGCCTTAGAGGGGTATAATGATTTGTCATATGAATTTATATCCACTTTTGAATTCTATGATGATTATAACTCCTTTAATTGTAGACTGCTAGGTTCTAAATTCCGTTTTAATCGTTCTGTGATGCATTCCGTTTTTGGTTTTACCTCTGTGAGGGGTGCGGCTACAAGAACCCTAAGGAGTTTAATCCTGTAGCTACATGGCATGAACTTACCGGGCTCAATAATTGGAATCCGAGTGGCACCACTAGTGGTTTCATTAAGGATGATGTCATTTCCCTTCTACACAAATTCATTGCATACAATGTGTTAGGAAAGGAGCAAGCTAATAAAGTGAATGCTAATGAATGTTTTCTTCTTTCTGTTGCTATGAAAGGTCAGAAGGTGTGTATCACATCCTTCGTCTGGTCCCAAATGGTTTCTTCTTTCTGTTGCTATGAAAGTTGCTATGAAAGTTCTCCTTCTCCTTTCTATTTAATTCCTTATTACGAGGACGTAGTAGGATTTAAGTGTGTGTGGACTTTTGACAGACCAGCCCTGGTGATCTTCATTTCTTCTTGCTTGGGCCAAACGTACATCGCCGATCTATGCTTTTGATCTAGAACAAGGAACTCGGTTGTTGCTTTCAAGAAGGCGAAAGAGCTGATTTGAAAACAAAGAGTTGACTTAGCTGGAGTTGCAAGGCTTTAGTTATTAATTAGGTTGGGGTTGTCGATGCGAGTATGGAATGAGTTTGCCCCTTTTTCGATTTGGTAAACTCGGCCAAAATATGACACTTGAAGGGCCCGACACGCACAATCTTGAATGTGTTACTTTTAATTGTGCCTTTTTCTTAGTTTATTTTACTTCCTCATCTTGAGAATTTGTATGTTAACTTGTTTATTTGATCACCTTGTGTTGATAAGTATGTGATATGAATGGTGGTAGACTTAGTTTAGGGTCGGTTCTTGATTGGGCTAGGTTGTGTGATTAAGATGTTAAGTGGGGCATGTTGTTTTGCTAGTTGGCATGTATAGTGATCATGATTTGGATTATGAGTGAATACTTCCTAAGTTTATGTGTTCGGTTCCCTTGAATTCTAAAAAACAAAAGAGCATGAATA
The DNA here is from genome assembly GCA_026898415.1 of Leonotis leonurus. NCBI lineage: Eukaryota > Viridiplantae > Streptophyta > Magnoliopsida > Lamiales > Lamiaceae > Leonotis > Leonotis leonurus. The sequence goes on along the minus strand of JAPKLX010000024.1, from coordinate 1,437,051 downwards.
AAGAGTTGTAACTCTTCAAAAAAAAAAGTAATAAACGCTAGAAGGGCGTAAATGAGTAAGACGAGTTGATTTCGTGGGTTCTACTCCACTTATCTTAGATAATGAGTATGAGAAACCACATCAGGGCGCTCAATCTGATCCATAGATGTTTAGACTCGATGACCCTTATGCGGACTTGCTTGTTTTGCTTAAAAGTTTAGGGGAACTGAATATGTAGATGATAGGGAGATTTGAAATTGTGTGTATATCGTGATCGTGTGCATGTCAATAAACTTAGTAACATACAACATTACATCTTGATTGAGTGACCGAATACAATTGAGAATTGAGTCTAGTCTAAGTCTTGTAATGAAGATATGTTTGGTGGTTGGGCTTACATGCTAACTATTGATATACATTGGTACTTGGTGAATGAATTTTGATTGAGGACAATCAAATGTTTAAGTGTGATGGAGTTGTTTATTGTATTTTTGTTATGTTTTTGGTCGTCGTTTTGTCTTGTCTAGACTTTAGATTGTTTCATTTTCGTATCCTTTTTAGTTTATTTTTACGCCGCTCTTTGCTTTGTTATCTTTGATGCAAGATGGAGGAATGAAGATGAATTTGAGATACAAATAGTGTCGAATATGCCGTTGGAGGAAAGTCGAGTGAAGCAAGATGAGCCGAGGAATGTACGAGAGAAGAATCTAGTGGAAGGAGACAAAGTGACCACCCTGTGGGCGCTGGCTTTCAAGCGCACGATGGAGTGCAGAAATCTGGAGGACAGAGAGGTCGGGCCAGTGACTATTGGGAACCCAGCGGCCACTGGGCCCGCCTTTTTCAGGCGCTAACAAGGCACAACCAGCGATCGCTGGCTGCGAGTTATTTCAGCGGGTTTTTAAGGATTTTAGGCATTATTCTTGTTTTCCAACTTTGAAAACTTGAGATAAACTCTAACAAACTACTTTTACTTGCTTTCCTAGTGTAGATTTAGTGAATTCCAACAGGTGAAAGTGGATTACGACTTGAAATTCTTACATTACATCTAGTAAGCTTGCTTTAGATGGATTCATTTTATGTTTCTACAATGTTTATGATGCTTGGCTAGATTCTTACTAGGGTTGGATATTAATTATCTTATTTGATGTTATGATTGATCATGCTTAGTTGATTAACTTGTTTTGGATGGAATTAAGTGATTGATCACCATTAGATTCACATAGGTGTAGAAGTAGATTGAGAAATTGATTTAACACTTGATTTGGGGTTAATCAATATTTATTCTCTAATCGGAAACGTTCAAATAAGAGTTCATATTAGGCTAAGTGATTTCTAGAGATATTAGTTGATACGAAAGTAAAAATCACGGCTTAGTATATAAAAACGAAAGTGATTTACTAAGCTACCTTTCGAGATCCTAATCGAGTATGAATGCATTATCAATTTGATATCAATTTAGGAGTTCAAGTATCCAATCCTAGGCTTCAATCTTTTGGTCTTCTATTTAGTTGTTTTAATCTTTAAATTGTTTATGAACATCTTTAAATCGTTATAGAGTGTTTAGGAATTTATCTCTATCAATTAAGTATTAGTGATTAATTATCCTGTTTAGTCTTATATGTGATTCGACTTAGGGTCAACTTATTACATGCTATAGGACTCGTTTAATTGCGAGAACTTGAACATACGTTTTGAGTTGAACATTTGCATATTTAGTTGACAACATCAAAAAAAATAAATGTTTCCAATTTAGAACTCTCTAAATTCAAATTTTCATTTTAATATTATAAAACTTTTCCTACTTCTTTGTCTATATATATCAACCAACATGTATGTATATTACCCAAAAAATTTCTAAATTTCAATTTTAGTTTTAGTCATATTAATACAATTGAATAATTTTACTTTTTCTTAGCGAATCCATAAAAAAAATAAAATGTACTCCCTCCGCCCCATTATTGTTGTCCTCTATTCCATTTTGGGACGTCCTACTATTTTTGTCATATTTCCATTTTGGGAAATAATAAGGGATGATAATACAATAATTAAACTAACATAATACATTTAACTACTACTAATTACAATTAAACCCTACAAAACCCAATACCCAATACCCAATCCCAAACCTAATACCCAATCCCATTTTTACTACACGACAGCCCAATAAACCCATACCCACCCCATTTGTTGTTGCCCTACTCCCTGGAAACTCCATTCTCGAATACTCCATTCTACCTACCCAACATCACCCTTCTACCTACCCATCTTCTCCAACATCTCACCCGCCTCCTCTGAAGCGTCGCCCTAAACCCTAACCACCATCTCCACTGCCTCTCCCGAAGCGGCGCTGCTATGGAGTTACTGCCTTTTGTTCTCGCCCCCCGCAGCGCCGATCTAAACCCTACCCCTTTTCCCCGATCTGAAAAAGCTTAGTTTCCCCCCAATCTAAACCCTACCACTTTCCCCGTTGTGATTAAGATCATTCACCCTTCTCATCTTGAAAACTTTTTCTACCCCTATGTGGAATTTGATCCACCGTTTGAACTATCCATTTGTACATCCTTGGGGTCTTCTTACTCGAAAACCCTCGTTATTGATGATACAGAGATTCTGAGCAGTGGATTGCTTGGATCTGGGATGGGATACTTGGATTGGGGTGAGGAGGCTGAGGTAACCAGCGCTGCTTCGGATGTTGGAGGTGGGGAGCTCGGCTTTGGGATGGGGTACTTGGATCTGGATATGGTGAGATATTTCCTGCCTACTTCGGTTTATGCATGTGTTTTTATGTGATTTTTATGCGTTTTTTATGTGGTAAGAGCACTGTGTTGGAGAAATTGTGAAAGTCTTGAGATGATAAGATTTTGCTCACCTTTAATACGATTTCGAAATGAGGAAATATGTACTATTGTCATCTGTAATGCTGATTGTTGTGATCTGTAATCTGTAATTTTTGTGATCTGTAATCTTGAGTTTTTGTGTAGTGAAATTGAAATCTTGATGTTTTTGTGATCTGAAATTGAGGTTTCGTGTACTGAAATTCAAATCTTGATGTTTTTGTGATATGAAATTAAGGTTTTGTGTATTGAAATTGAAATGTTGAGGTTTGTGATCTGAAATTGAGGTTTTGTGTACTGAAATTGAAATGTTGATTTTTTTGTGGTCAGAAATTGAGGTTTTAGTGTACTGGAATGTTTAATTGGGGGTTGTGACCTGTAATTTGTTGGTTTTTGTGATGTTCATGACCTGTTAACTGATTGAGGTTTTGTGTACTGTAATTTGTTGGTTTTGTGATTGGGGTTTTGTGATGACCTTAATCTGTAATCTTCACTTATGAATCTGTAATTTGTAATATAGATATATAAAGCTGTAATATGTAATATAGGCACAAAAACTTGCATTTACACATAGAATACAGTCACATTTATTGCATTCTTACCCAAAATGCAAACATTAAAGGCTTGCATCTACACAAAATATGCAGACTAGATATACTGCATGTTTAACAAGATTGCACAACAAAAACTTGCATTTAAACCAAATATGAAGATTGGGTATACTGCATATTTCACTAAAATGCAAACATAAAAACCTATTCTTCCACTACATCCTCTATACTTAAGGTATTCTTAATACCTTGAACCACTTCAGACCTCCCATTATCCACCAAATGCATCAAGCATTCCCTTACCAAACACAATGGAACTTCTAAAACATTTGGAAGTTGCCCTTGTCTTATAAGACAATCCTTCTTCATGTGGGGTATCTTATAACAGTTCTGGCCCTTCAACTTCATAATTTTCATAAAGCAACCTTGTAAACTAAGAAAAACTTTGTTTAGAGTTATCGGTGAAAGTTCTTCAATGGAAGACACCACTGCATTCACAAGAGAGTCCACAAGAAAAACTTTGTTTAGAGTTATCTGTTTGGATGCTTTGTATAGCTCTAAACCACCCCAAGTCATTAACATTCGTGTCCGGTGAGTTGGGGGGTTGATGAACTATCCTTATGTCAAACCCATCAGTTGTTGCTGCATTTCTAAAGTCTATGTTGTTGTCCTTGATATGTGGTTTTGCATTATCTTGTTGAATGTAAATGGTCTTACTTTCTGTGCTTGGCCATTTAAGCTTAATGGCTGGAATAATCTGCAATTTTGAGTTCTATTAACTGCAATCATGTGTTCTATTAACTGAAATAACCATAAATTATAAGTCATGTGCATTACCTTGTTGATCAAGCAGTCCTTGATCACATCTTTTGTGATTGAGTGAATGGGCTTTGTCTCAAGAGTGCCTGCTGCCTTGTTTTTTGACTTTCTTTTGGCCGGAATCTGTTCTGTGAAAGGAAAAATCCCGATTTTGCCATCGAAAATTACGTTTTCCATATCATCAAAGAGTGGTCGGCTAACTACAGACATGAACATTACCTTCTGAATGAACTTCTTATTCTTACATGTTCTATGTGGCTCCAAATGTCCCGGGGTAAGATAGAATCTGTGTGTTGCCCTTGTGATATAAAACCACTTTTCGTCGATGTGAACTATGTTGTGCATGCTTTTGAACCTCAAAATATTCATGATACGATCAAGCTCTAGTGCTTCTAGGGTAAATGAGAGTCTAAGCAACTTATTGGGGGCTGTGAGATCGGGTTTAATGGCTCAAGTGTGAGCTTTGATCAAGCCACTATTCACCCATCTCCAGACAGTGCTTTTACTACACGAAATTCCTTTTGCAAGCTTTCTAATTGTCGATCTTTTAAAATAATCCAAATCTTGAACAACTTGTAAATCTAAGATGACTGTCTTCCTTCTTTGTGCTTTTGGCTTGTTGCTTTGTAGAAATATTATCTCACCTTGATCTCGTTGTTTCTTTGCAGCCGCCAAAAGTCGATGTACATTTCTAGGGCTCGTGTTGAAGATCGTTGCAACCTCTTTCATTTTGTCTCGAATTGGTTTTCCGCTCTTTGAATGCTGGAGCAGAAACTGCACTATGGAGTTCCTCTACGTTGTTGTTAAGTCTTTAATCACCATTTTATAATCTGATTTTTTTGTAAGTTGAAACTGTATTGCTAGAGCAGAATGTAAAAATGATGAATGATGGTCTGTTGGGTTAATTTATAGATATGTTTAGTGTAGTTTTAGAGGGGATTTTGAATTCCCAAAAAGTTTTGTAAAACTTGACAGATTTGCCGCTTAATCTCATTCTATATTTGTGTTGATGCAATTCTTTAACTTTCCTATTTTAATAATTTAAAGCAGCTTAATCTAATTTCTATAATTGTGTTAATGCAATTCTTTATCTTTGTTGTTTTAATAATTTTAATTAACATGTTATTAGATCTTAAGTTTAACAGGTTTTAAATTATTAAAATCATTTAAATTTAAATGTTATTCGAATTTTTAATTTTAGTTAACATGTTATTAATTCATATAATTAAATTAAATAATTTAAAATATATTTAGATAATGAAAATTAAATAATTTTGTTAATAAAATGAATTTACATTAAAAAAAAAATAAATCAAAAATGGAGTATAAAAAATGGTTAAGGGTTAGAAATACATCATTAAAACACTAAACAAAAGTTTCTTATTATACGTGCAAAAAAGAAAGTGGACGGCAATCATGGGACGGAGGGAGTATATACGGGAGAGCAGGTGTGGTGTATGGGGGGGGGGGGGGGAAAACACCACAATCCAACTTTTCACGATTGGCTGTTTGAACAGCAGGTTGAGATAGCTCGCTGTTTATTCCATAACAACTCGCTTGGTGTAGCAGATCGATCTCCTCTAATGTAGAGAGATATCCAGCTGCTCAAGTAAGTTCTCAACACAGTGAGTAATCTGTGAAAGAACAGATGGACTGGCAGCTAGCTGGAGCTTACCAGACAATCTGTCCAAGTACAGATAGTGTGCGGAAGCTGTGTGTATGTTGGTTGCTCTTACACTTAGAAAATATATTTTGTTTATACCGAATGTTCTTTATGAGGTTGATTCAAATGCACAGCTCGCTGTTGGGTAATAGCTTGCTGGTGAAGTGATAAACAAAGAATCAAACTAATGCAATGCAAAATATAAAAGAACACACAATATTTAACGTGGTTCGGGAAACCCCCTACGTCCACGATCGATCAAAGCTAGATCGATGAATCCCTTAACCTTGGATCCCTCGCTTATTTATCCTCGTTGAGTACGAGACAAAACTCGCTTATTTATTCTCGTTGAGTACGAGATTACAACTCTCTTGTTTAAACTCGTCGAGTACGAGATCTGGGTTCGGTTTTATAATCGTTCTTCCTCCGAGCTTTTGGCTATGGAGGAAACTAGAACTATGGGCTTTGAAGGTTCAAAACTAATGTAAGTTCTAGCGGGGTTATCTTCAGAATAATGGTGATCTCTCTCTAATTTACAACACTCAAGGATGTATATAATCTATATCTAGTGTTGAATAAATCAATGGAAAACTGGAGAGAATCTTGTAGCGTTGTAGCTTTTTCTGGGCAATATCACGAACTCACGAACATTATCTCTGAAGAAGGCTTGAAGTATTTATAGGCCTATTTGAAATATAGCCGTTGGAAGTCTTTGCAACTTTTGAAGTAAGCATTAAATGCTCTTTTGACCGTTGACTGCTGACTGTACTTCTAGCCGTTGGAGTTTGTCCTACGTGGATGTTGACGTGGCATAGGACAGGTAGCTTATCAATTTAGGTAGATTATAGCTTCCTCCAACTGGGATGAGCAGCTCGCTGTTCATCTCGTTATGCAGCTCGCTGTCCATCGTGTTTGTAACTTCATCTCGATTTTCATTGGATGTTGCGACCAGATCGTTTTTAGTATAAAACGATCTGATATCTATCTTGAACGATCTGCTGCTTGATTTGGGCAGCGGGCTCGAACTTGTAGAAAACGAACTGCTTAACCACAGATCGAAATAAGACAGCTTGAAACTTCAAGCTGCTTTTACATTTGTGATCTGATAAAGGATAAACTAGAAGAAACAACAAGTATAAATGTCAGCGAGCTTCTTTATATAGAGAGCAGATCGTTATTATTATACTGAAAACGATCTGCTCACCTACATTTGGAGGAGCTAGCTGACTTACAATGGGAGAGACGTTATTTTAGTAGTCATCGAGTCCAAGATACCTTTTACTAGAATAATACAGATCGTTATTTATATCTTAAAAACGATCTGCTTCTTTTACACTTAAGGTAATCCTTAAAAGATAACAATGACTACCTGGTTTCCAAAACATCAAAGTGTAGTTCCATTTAAATGAAGTTTTCATAATAAGCATATATGATATGGTTTCGCATCATCAAAACATATAAATAATGATTTCTACAAGCATAAAAAAGGTTCCCAACACTATCTAGCTCCACTATTTTACTTTTAGTACTCTCTCCGTCCCGCTAAGCTTGACAGATTTTTTTCCAACACGGTTTTTAAGGATAGTGTATAAAGTAGTGTGAAAGGTATAAAGGTGGTAGGGTCCACACTTTTTTGAAGAGATAATTTTTGCTATTTTTGGAATGTGCCAAGCTTAATGAGACGTCCCAACAAGGAAAGTGTGTCAAGTTTAGTGGGACGGATGTATATTTCACGTATTATGTAACTATTGTTTTTTCTTTTCTATTCAATTTGTAATTTTCTAATAAATTTATTGTTTTAATTAATTTTACTCGTATTGTTTCTATACATGTTAGTTTATAGATAATAAATGTATCAAGAAATGAAAATAATATACATAGAAAATGGATCATGTATACAAATTCAATTTATTATTTGTATTACATGTACATGTTGGCTATTATTAAATTTCCCTTTTTCAAATAAACAATAAAATTATTAAAGATATGTAAAAATTTCTACATTTTTTTAATACATTTATTTGATTGTGCAGCGCAACACGCACTGATAACTCTAATATATATATATATAAATTCCTATAATATTATAAATAAATAATTATTATTGGACCCCACCGTATATATTGTGTGAGAATTTAGAGAAATCAATGTATTAGATTTTACGGATTTTACGGAAAATACAAAGGTTATGATATATAACTCTAATACTACAAAACATGGAAAGACTAAAATAACCTTACATAAAATATAAATATACGCTAATATCCCCCCTCAAACTCACGATGCTACAACAATGAGCATAGAGAGTTTGTCAACTAAGAAGCGAAAACGCGAACTGGAATGAGCTTTCGTGAACAGGTCAGCAATCTGAAGAGAAGAGGGAACATAAGGCAAAGCAATCGTACCAAGCTGTAAATGATGGCGTGTGACATGACAATCAATCTCAATATGCTTAGTCCTCTCATGAAAAATACAGTTACATGCAATCTGGATGGCACTTTGATTATCACAGTATAGAGGCTAGGATGATCAATAGTAACACCCAAATCAGCAAGTAACCAACGTAACCAAACAATCTCACAGGTAGTCGTGGCCATAGCACGATATTCAGCTTCGGTAGAGGAGCGAGAAATGACATTCTGCTTCTTGCTCTTCCAAGAGATGAGAGAATCTCCAAGGAATACGCAGAAGCTAGTGGTCGACTTGCGATCCGTAGGATCACCAGCCCAATCGGCATCAGAGTAGGCACGCAGCACAAGGGAAGATGATGAAGGAAACAATAGACTCTGAAACTGAGTACCACGAAGATACCTGAGAATGCGAAGAACGGCAGCCCAATGAACTGTAGTAGGGGTAGTAACAAACTGACTGACAACATGAACAACGTGTGCAATATCAGGATGAGTAACCGTGAGATAAACCAAACTCCCAACCACCATGCGGTATAGACTAGGATCAAACAGAGGAGATCCATCAGATGGAGAGTGGCGAGCATTGGTTTCAAGAGGAGTGTCAACAGTCCTGTTGTCAGTGAGACGAGCGCGCTCAAAAAGATCTGCTATATACTTTGATTGAGATAGAAGATAACCCTTGGGAGAGAAGGCCACCTCTATACCAAGAAAGTATCGCAGCGAACCAAGATCTTTCATAGCAAATGACAGGGACAAGGCAGACTTCAAAGATTCAATCCCATCATAATCATCACCTGTAATAATCATATCATTCACATATAAGGACAAAAGGATACGACCAGCACGTGTACGCTTGACAAACAAAGCAGAATCATGTTGGCTAGGAAGAAAACCAAGGGAGGTGATAATGGTGGAGAATTTCTCAAACCAAGCCCGAGGAGCTTGTTTAAGACCATAGAGAGCTATGCGCAGCTTGCACACATAACCAGGCCGTGCTCAACACCCGAAGGGGGTGTCATATAGACTTCTTCGTGAAGATCCCCATACAAGAAAGCATTCTTGACATCCATCTGAGATATCTTCCACCTATGAACAGAAGCCACAGCGATCAAAGCGCGAATGGTAGTCATCTTAGCAACAGGCGCAAAGGTCTCTTCATAATCCATACCATACTCCTGTGAATATCCTTTTGCAACAAGACGGGCCTTGTACCTCTCAACAGACCCATCAGATTTGGTCTTAATCTTATAGACCCAACGAGAGCTAATGGCTCGCTTTCCGGATGGCAACGGTATGAGGTCCCAAGTGTGAGTCTGATATAGAGCAGTAAGCTCCTCGGCCATAGCAGTCTGCCAAAGAGGATCAACAACAGCCTCTCTATAGGATAAAGGCTCAAACAAGATTGAAGAGACACGAGAAAAGAAACAAAGGAAGAAGAATATGAAGTATAAGCAAAGTCGGGATGTTTGGTGGACTTACGTGGACGAGTGGACCGACGAGGCGGATGAGGTGGATCCACAATCTCAGGAGGTGGCTGAGCAATCGTAGTAGAGGAGGTCGGAGGCGTGTGTATCTCGGGAACCAAAGTATCAGTGGGCATAGCTTCATCAGTGTTATTATCAAAAGGATCAATACGGATAAGGTCAGACCGAGTCATATGGTGAGAACTAGCAGGAACCGAGAAAAAAAGAATATGCTCTAAAAACACAACATGACGAGAGACATACAATTTCTGACTAACCGGATCAAAACAACGGTATCCCTTTTGACCAATACCATAACCCAAAACGACACATAAAGCAGACTTGGGGGACAATTTATCACGCTCGACGTGAGGACGAAGCACGAAACAAGTAGAACCAAACACACGTAAAGAGGCATAATCAGGAACAGTACCAAACAATTTTTCATACGGAGACAAACCAGAGTTGTGAGATATAGGGATTCTGTTTATGACATAGGCTGCAGTATGGATAGCATCCCCCCAAAAAATACTAGGAACCTCGGCGGACAAAAGGAATGAGCGAGCAGTCTCAACAAGATGACGGTGTTTCCTTTCAGCAACACCATTTTGTTGAGGTGTGTCGGTACATGAGGTTTGACGAATAGTCCCATCAGAAGCAAGTAATTGGCAAAAATCATTAGAAGTATATTCACCCCCTAAATCACAACGAAAACACTTAATGACAACAGAGTGTTGAGTTTTTATGAGAGCTCTAAAATCACGATAAATACCCAAGAAATCAGATCTACGCTTCATAAGATAAACCCAAGTGTAGCGAGTGAAATCATCAATAAAGGAAACATAATATCTACCCTTAGTGGACACAGGAGCAGGTCCCCATACATCTGAATGCACAATATCAAAAGGAGCAAGAGACGATGTTTCACTATTAGGAAAAGGTAAAGCTGAAAATTTTGCAAGTTTACAACCACTACAATCAGAAATATCATGAGAGCTCAAATGTCCTAAAGCCCCGGTAGAAGCTAAAAAATGCAAACGAGAAGCTGAAACATGTCCTAAACGAGAATGCCACAAATAGAACTCAGACGACAAATGACTGAGACGAAAAGAAGATAAATCCACACTAGATGCAACAACATCTGATACTTTGAGTTCATCCAAGACATAGAGGCTCCCCTGCCTACGGCCTATCCCAATCACCTTCTGAGATCGAGGATCCTGAACACAACATGTGGAAGAAGTAAAGGTTACTAAGAAGCCAGATTCACACAATTGACTGACAGACACAAGATTTATCGCAAGACTAGGTATATAGTAAACATCATGGAGAGAAGTATGAGATGTGACAACAGAACCCACACCCTCCAATGGCATTGGGGTGCCATCGGCGGTCATAATGGGAAGAGATGAACGACGAGACAATGACACAAAGAAAGGTAAGTGAGGAGACATATGATGGGATGCACCCGAATCAAGGACCCACAAGGAGGATGGTATACCTGGGGCGGACGAAGACAAACCTTTTATGGAAGAGGCTGACATGGCATGAGGCTGCGAGGCAAAGAATTGCTGGAACTGCTCAAACATATACGGATCCACAGATGGGGCAGCAACATCATTGCTGAACTGAGATGGACGAGGTGCCCATGGAGCCATAGGACGCTGTTGGGGCGGTTGTAGGCGTTGCTGGGGTGTGCGTTGTTGGGGCTGTGGTTTGCCCTTGCTTAACAAAACTGGACACTGAGTCTTCCAATGCCCCGGCTGCTTACAAAAGGCACACGTGTCCGCCGGGACTTTCAGAGACGACTTAGGTGCACTAACACCAGGTGGTCGAAGCGGGACAACAAGAACAGCTGGCACTGTGGGTGGTGAGATCTCCTTGTCAAGCTTGGACTTGAGACGGACCTCTTCAGCTAGCAACTCGTTGACCACAGAGTCAACAGAAGGAAGAGGACTCCGGTGAAGAATTGTACCACGCAATCCCTCGAAGTCATCACGAAGCGCCATCAAAAACTGAACCAACCGCTGCTCCTCACGACGAGAGATGTAAGC